>APFE030463254.1:116543-186225 GCA_000404065.3 Pinus taeda | reverse complement strand
ATTAATTAAATTAAATTAAATTAAATAATTTGCATTAATTAATAAATTAATAAACCAAACCTTCGAAAGGGAAGGCCCTTTTTTTGTTCTTATGCTTCAAAGGGTCTCGAGGGTTTTATTTCTCTGATCAGGGGAAGCTAGTTTCCACTGATTTCACTTCCATTGTCCCTGTTGAGGTTCTGCGGAAATTTCATAATTTCAATGGCCTCTCTAATTTTTCTTTTATGATAATTGTTCTCTCTTGCAATTACCTTGGCGTCTTCCAAACACATAAGATGCTTGGTCTTGGATGAGTGCTCTGCAAGGGCTAATGTACGGGATCTTTCATTTTTTATGTCAGCCGTGTGCTCTTTTAGCCTTGTTTTCAGAGACCGACCCGTTTCCCCAATATAACTCCTACCACATGAGATATCAATCTTGTACACTCCCTTGAGTTGTTGACGGTCAATGTTATCCTTAACCGACCTCATCATTTGCCTTATCGTTCCACATGTTGTAAATTGAGTGTCTATGTTATTCTTCCTTAAAAATTTTGCAATCTTATTGGTAACCCCTTGGATGAATGGAAGGTAAACCTTCCCTTGATTTTCTTTCTTATCTTCAGGGGTACGCTTAGAGAGGGCCCTGTCTTGAGCCCTTCTTATAGCTCTCTTGATACTCCACTCCTTGTATCCAATGTTTTTGAAGACAGAGGTTAAGTGTTCAATCTCATCTTTTAGGTGATCCGGGTCAGAAATCCTAAAAGCTCTAACAGCCAGGGTGTTTAAAACGCCAGAGTTTTGGGAGGGATGATGGTAAGAGTCAGCATGAAGATAAATATCAGTGTGAGTTTTCTTCCTATAAACCTGGTGTCCCAAAGTACCATCCTCTTTTCTACTGATTAGGACGTCTAGAAAGGGGATCTAACCATTCTTCTCAAGTTCCATAGTAAATTTGATTTCAAATGATAACGAGTTAAGATGATTGAAGAACTTATCAAGCTCTATTCTACCATGAGTCCAATTCAGGTTGGTGTCATCGACAAATCTTTTCCACGATGTTGGCTTCAAGTGGAATGAGTCAAGGGCTTTTTTCTCAAAGTACTCCATGTATAGGTTGGCGAAAATAGGTGAGAGCGGGGAACCCATGGCGACTCTAGAAATTTGTTCATAATAGTGGTCTTGAAAACTGAAAAAAGTTGACCGTAAACAGATTTTTGCAAGCTTCGCTGTTTCAGGATCGGTGGCCCTCTTTATAACATGAAGAGCTTCATCAAGGGGAATCTTTGTAAACAAGTATACGACATCAAAGCTTACTAGAATATCATTTTTATCAACCCTTTTATCTCTAATAAGCCTCACAAAATCTGTTGAGTCCTTTATGAAAGAGTTTGTGTTACCAACCAGAGGTTTTAGGATCTTAGCTACATACTTAGCTAATTCATATTTAGGGGAACCAATGGTGTTAACAATTGGTCTAAGAGGAACCCCTTCCTTATGGATTTTTGGTAATCCATAGATTCTAGGAATAACCTCACAAGAGGGAATCAACATCTTTTTTATTTTATCTTCCAGGTTGGTTTCCATGATGGATTTCTTGAGCTGCTTTATCACCTTGGGAATAGGGTTGGAGTTGACCCTTCTATAACTTCCACAACTAAAATGCTCATTCATTTTATGAATGTAATCTTCCTTGTTTAACACAATGGTGGCTCCACCTTTATCAGCTTTAAGAACAACTATTTTATCATTATTACAGAGAGATCTCAGAGCCTCTTGCCCTTCTCTATTAAGGTTACTGTTTGGTCGTTTAGACTTTAACAAAGCTAGGGAACATTCCTGTCTTAATATCTCCCTGTTGTTTGATGAAAGACCTTGAGTCCCATTCTCAATGTTGCAAATGATGCTTTTGAAAGGAATGTTCTTGGGTGAGACTGCAAATCCCAATCCCTTGCTTAAGATTTTGATTTCTTCGAGGATGAGTATTATGGATGAGAGATTCACAACCCTTTTATCATGCGTATTCGGAACCGAGGGGTTTACAATCACATCCGTATCATTGTTGTGAGGATTATCTTTGCAATCCTTATAATTATTAATCATTCCATGGTCTGAATTATTCTGAGCATCAGGATTTTTACCTTCTTGGGCGCTTTGGTTCTTATGTATATTATAACCATTCATGATTCTTTTAGCATTACCCACGTTATTCACCATAACATCCCTCTTAATGAATTCCGATGTGCTGGAGATGTTAGCAGTGTCGTCATGACTTCCCACGCAGGATAAGTTCTGTTGCTCCACGTTGATTCTATCTGCATTACCCACTACATCCTTAATTACATTTTTAATTGTGCTGGAAATGTTAATAGTGTAAGGGAAAAAGCAGTAATCATCAGTGCTGGAAACGTTAAAAGTGTAAGGGATGTGCTCCACGGTATCCACGGTATCCCTGATGCTGGAAATGGTATCAGTGCTGGAAATGTTAATTACATTTTTAATTGTGCTGGAAATGTTGAAAGTGTAAGGGACGTGCTCCACGGTATCCACTGTATCCACGATGTTGCTGCTGCCTAAACCCACAGTGCAGTTGGTACTGGGATCGAAACTGGTGGAATCATTATGGACAACGCAGTTGGTATTGGAGTGAAGACCAGCGCAGGAATTATCAGGGACAGTGTGTGATTTTATGCCCACGGTATCCATGTTGGTGTTGATGCTACCTGAACCCCCAGCACAGTTGATATTGAAGCCGTTAATAGAGTTGAAACTGTTAATAGAGTTGAAACTGCTGGAATCATCAGATAGCTATCTTCATGCTGACTCTTACCATCATCATGAAACTATTGGAACCCTAAAAATACTCATATTTGAAAGGGAGATAGCCCAATGATGTAGAGTATATATCTCACATTTATATATCCTAATTTATAGACATTGAAATGACACTTTTTAGCATACTATTGTGAATTAAGCCCAAAATGTTAGAAAAAAATATTGATAGTTATTTTTTGCTAATATAAAAGTTTTATACATGCATTTATTTGAATAGTTATCTTGCAATGTTAAACATATCTAAGGATGCACACAATACGTTGTATCTTTAGAGCTGGTGTGTGAACTTGAGACAATGAAGTCCAACATTAACAGTTTGCCTACAATATGCACTAGTAGAATAGGTGAACAATAGTATTGTAGGTATGTGTTATGAATATAAGTATTGCATGCCAATAAGAGTATGGTTGGAACATTCATGTCCAACCCTTCCAATTTTTCCTATAATTTTCACTGGTCTAATAGGTGAACAATAGAACTATAGGTGTGCATTTTGTATCACTTACCTAAATACAACACCTTCAGCATAGAAATTTTAAAGAATATGTCCAGCATTGATAGGTAATTTGCAAAATGAAAGAGTTGGCTTGATTATTTCTAGAGAACACTAGATTCTTACATTGTTCAATGTAAATTCATGACACTTTTCCAAGCTTAGATGGAACAAAAAGGAACCAAGCTAGAAGGTTATTTAAAGGATCCTTACTTAGCTAGGGTAAAATGTTAGCGCTTTTTTGTCAAAAAGCATAAATGTAAAAACTTTAAGGAATTCAGTGAAGAGACTGTAGAAATGTTCTTATCAAAACACTAACATAAACAAAGCTAAGAAATATTACTTTGTAGAAGAGATATTCATGGTCAAATTAACAAGAAAGTGACCTTTTAATATAGTTAATGCACTAGTGCTCATGTTGTAGTGTCCCAGGGCATGCTAGGGACTATACGGAGTGCTCATGCACATCTAGAGAAGAGGTGGGTAGACATCGAGCTGTAGTCAGGAGGACTACAAGCGATGAGGGGCAAATACTTGAGGTAGCCAACCTCTTGGATTATAGCTTGCTATGGGAGCCCCAAAGAGAGAGTAGCAGGACTGGCAGATGTGGGTAGATATGGATGTGGATGAAGCAGCAAAGAGTGCTTCAATGCTAGAGTCCCTGGGAAATGCAAGGCTAGTAGGTTGTAATAGTGTGAACCCTACCTGTGGTCACAAAGGAGCCCTAGCCATAGTCATGAAGGGAGAACTAGACGTTGTCTTGAAGGATCTCTATCCACAGTCGGAAAGGAAGCCTTAGCTACAATAAAAGGCAGTCGTAACTGCAGTGAAAAGGAGGCTTAGACACAACAAGGGAGAGGCCTAAGATAGAGTCTAGAGAGAGGTATACGATGTAGTCAAGAGAGGCATAAAGACGCAGTCAAGAGAGGGAAGATACACGACAAAAGGAAGGCTCTTATCCACAACAGAGGAGGCCTTAACCCATAGCAAGAGGGAGGCCCTTATCAACCATCAAGAAAAAGCATATAGCTATAGTCAAGGAAGGTCTAAAGAAACACTGAGAGAGGCCCTAGACACAGTAAAAGGGAGGCCCTAGCCACTGCAAGAAGGATCCATAAGACAGCAAGAAAGAAATGCTTGAAGCAACATGGAAGTCTTATGTTTTTCTGTAGGTACAATGTGTGAAAGAGAGGTTGTTTTGAGTGTTGTTCTTGGGTGCTCTTGTAGGGAGAATGGCCGAAGTTTGATGTTTAAGATCACAACAAGAAGAGGCATTCAACATGGGTTAAGTAGGGTTGTTCCGTAGCTATTCTAGGAAGATTGAAGGGTTGAAAACAGGCCGAATATCTTGCTTGAAGCTTCAACTAAAGGATGAAACTCAACTAAAGGATGACTTAGCTTAATAAAGTTCATGATGGCCTTTTACAATCATATACTTATGAGTGAACCCAACTCTTATTATTGGGACTTATCCTAGTGTCTTGATAGGTGGGATATAAAGGACAAATACAATCTCCCTTTCTCCATTGCATTCCACCCACCTTGAAAACCAAAAGGGCACATAATGAATTTCATATATGCATACTTAATAGATATACATTCCGAATCTCTTTCCATCTACTAGTTGCAACTACTTAAGCTAGGCTCAAGCAATTAATCAATCTAGAGCATGCATATCCCTACTTATTATCCACATCCCTCTGGGTGGATCTCTCTATCTATATAGTGCCAGTAAAATGGTTTGGGTATGGTAAGGGCTCCTAGCTAGTTTTTTGAACTATTTACATCTATTTGCACGTGGCCTTACCCTACTCGCATCTCTATGTATTCTCAAATTAAACCAACTACAGAATCGAAAGCTTTGTTCTTATGTGGTATCTCAAAATACTTTTCAAAGATAAAATTACAACATATTGTCACAAGAAGACTAATCATGGTTTAACATATCAAACTTAACATGTTACATTAACATTTTCCTTTTATGTGAAGCTAGTCTTCTGCTGAGGCCTTGGAACCATGCCTAAAGAGGTTTACTACATGACCAGTGGTTGGAGATGTCAGTAAACTTAATTATAACTAATTATGAGAACAAGGTAGGATTGTTTATATACCAGATTTATTAAATTAAAGATTAGCTTCCTATACAAATTATAGTGCATTAATAGAAACAAAGATAGTTTCCAACAAAAATCACCCAAAAAAGTAGCAAAAGTCATAGGAGACACTTATTTTGCTTCTTCGGTGTTGGTATTTGAATACCACTACCACCATCATGACTTCCACATTCATCCTCCTGCACCTCAACAGTTGTGCGTACCACTCTACCCCTATTTCTTGAAATCTCTCTAATAAGAGTCTCTACAGCCTTCTCAGAACAAGAAATCATAAGTGGATCGGTTCTGTGAGGCATCAACTCCTCCCCAGTTTCAACAACTTACATCATCAACTTCCAGTCTTTAAAATCAAACTGAAGGACAAACTGGTTGTAAGAAGCTTCTCCAAATGCCATTTTTGTAGCTCTAGGGGCATTTTCAAGGACAACAAAATGTTTTCCATTTTCATCGACATTTATTTCAAATCTACCATCCTTTATTAGAAATGATAACGCAAAGATGTTTTCTAGTGCCTAGGAAAATGATATTTTATTTAAAACCAAATTCTCTAATCTGGCTTTCTTCTGCTTCCGCAAAATGTTAAATATGCTTGCCATATTCTTGTCTGTTTCTGATTTTTCATCTTCCAGGGACTCTTTCATTGCTTTAGGTTGGTCACTTTCTACTGTCTTAGTCTATTTTATTTGTACTATAACTTTCCTTTGCTTGGGTTCATTATCCATTGGTCCAAGCATAGTGCAAATTCCTGCCACATGCTGGAAAATAGAAGCAGCTAAAAGCCCAATATTTCTCCATGATATTTGGCTTTGATCATCATTTCCCTCCAAATACCTGCTTCTATATGCCTGGCCACTATAGTTTCTTAGAGTATCACTACTAATAAAATCAACTAGAGTATCACCATCATTTTTTGTGATCTGTTAATAGTAGCCGGGAGTGTGGGTGTGAGATCAAAGAGTGTATCAGCATCTGTAACTTGCTCACAATGTATCTAAACAAAATTGTGCAACCTTTCTACTTTCCTAATTATAGCCTCAACTTTTCCATATTCTATTTTTAAAATATTTCTTCTGTCCTCAGCAATCGAAGTCTTTAGGGGATGATAATGGTACCTTAATATATAGTGTTGCACCATACTCTAATTGTTACCACTGCATGGAGTAGCATCTTCTTTCTCTCTCAGGGGCTTACTGTGGCCTTGTTGTGATCCTTTTACCCCACGAGAGGAATCTTCCAGTGTCTAACTCAATGTTTCTTCCTCTTTAACTCCAGCTTGGATACAAAGCCTTCTACCCATCCTTTCTATCACCTACTTTTGGAGTTGATAGAAATGAAAATATTCAACCAAAGCTAGAGGGAGGGGCTTGAAATTGAGATTTCTGATTGAAGAACTACCATGAAATGGAAAGAGAGCAAGAAAATATTTTCATGTTGCATTGAAATCAGGGAGGGCAAGGAGTTGTGATTTCACTTAGCCTGAGAAGTCTGCTTTGTAATAGAAGAGCGATGAAGGCCCACTATAGTGGATATAAAGTCCCAAGACATATGCATTGTCGAATGAAATGTGTAGGTGCAGTGTGCCAATTAAGTGTGAGGATTGGGAGAAGTGACACATGTGGGAGAGTGGCCATATTATTGAAGAATTGTTTACATTGAGGAAGGACACCATTTGAATATGGTAATAATGTCAATTATAACATGGAGACTTTCCAACACCACTTTATCATCTACATGAGGGAGTTTACAATTTGTATATCTTTGTCTCAGTCCCATGGTGAATATATTAGTGTGAGGATCCACTGTTTCATGATCCATATGTTGGATGCTTTGCTGAACTTGAGCTTCATAAGGAAATCTCTTTAGATATCCATAACATCTCAGAAATTTATTTGAACAATTATTGTCTTGCAACAATGTTTATTGATGATAAATTGCTTGGTAATGTACACATGAATAGAAGAGTGCGATTGATGGCATGGATACTCATCCTTTCAGGTTGAAATGGCTACCTCTAAAGACAATATTTGGAATATCCTTTGAGCCTTTCTTTGAGATGGCATCCAAGAATTTGACATATTCCATAACACTTATTCATTTCAGAGGCAGAAGAGGGATCTCAACTTATTGAGAGTAGAAGATGTTGTTCCAGCAAATATGTAGCTTATTATATCTCTGACATGCCTATTAAGGTTTTCCCCCTCACCTTTAATTGACTAGGCTTGCGAGGTTAAACCCAAAAAAAAAAAACGGCTAGAGAAAGAGACTCTAGTTAGCATGTAAGCATTATGTTTACACCAAGGTTCACCCTGAAAAGTACATATTTTTCTTCAATGTATCATGGACTAAAAGTAACAATCTCATCATACAGAGGTAGGATGATATATAACCAAGTAGTTATAGTTGTACAAGCCCTTTTGTACTTTACCCAGCTTGCTTGAAGAGTCACACATGGTTTCATGAAAAACTAACCTATCAACGAAACAAGTGAATGAACTAATAATCAACAAAGACAAACAAGAGCAAAAGAGAAAAATGAAAGCGAAGAAAGCAAAACAAACAAGCAAACAAACAAACAAGAAAACAAAGCACGTAAGCAAACAAGCATGCAAGCAAACCACTAAAAGAAAACACTACTCCTACTCCTACACTAATGGTACATCGGCCTAATAACGTGAAGTGATACTTCCAATACAACCACCAGCGCATTAGTAGACCCATGTTGGTGAAGGCTTGTTTGCGAGCAACCCAGTTGTGTGAACCAGCAAGCAAGAAAGATATAATAATGAAGACAACCACACTTCATGATTCAATGTGCCCATGGGACATAAGTGAGTGTATGTGCATGACGGGCAGTCCATGGAATTATCATGGTGTTCTGTGGCACTACGTGCAACTTTGAAGCATAAACACACTCTTCACTATGGCATGCAAGCAAATGAAAGAAACAAATATAACTTGCATCGCACACGAGTGCTTGCAATGTAAGACTCCTGCAATGCATGAGTAATGGGATAGTGTAGTATGAGTGGAGGAAGTAAAATTTGAGTTTTGGATTGATCTTGAGTGCATACAGATGAGTGATGAGGAGCCTTGATTGTTTGAACAATTTCCTAATTAGAAGCGGAACCAACCTCAAGATACCGAGGGCCTGACGTAACCATCAGCTCATGTTGAACTGCCTCGACAGTCTGTGAGGTTTCAACTTCATTGATAGATGGATCTTCATAGACCACTAGCTTTGACATATTAATAATGAGTGAATCAACATCATGATTAGATGATGAGGTGAAGAGATTGCGACAACCAGTATTAGAAAATTCAGGATGTTGGTCTGCATCCTCATGGTTTGATGAATCACATAGAGGGGTAGATGAAAAGCGAGCAAACTCATCCTCTATGTTTCCAAAAAGGACAGATGAAGGATCAAGTATATTTTGAATGAGTAACTTATCCTCTCCATTTTTGAATGATGGACTAACATCCGGTGAGTCCTACGAGTGATAGAAAATGGGTGCATCCATGGAGAAAGATACACATGCAAAATCATGAATGGAAAGTTCACCAAAGAGGTTAGGAATGAAGAGAGGGGACTCGAATAAAAGGGAGTTATCCTTCACCTAGTGCTGATGTTCAAGATCCTAGTCATACTCTTGACGAATGACAATGGATGTTGGTTGTGCAACACTGACTCCATTAGTGGGTTGTTCCTCATTCACAACTAGTGGATAATCTCGAATGGAAGAACATAAGACATCATCATCCGGACGAACACCTAATTATGAAGATGGAGGTCAAAGAAAATAATGCATATGAGAACTCAAAGGACTCACAACAAAATCTACGTGAAAATAGAGTGGAGTGATGTTAGGAGAGTTTGAAGGATGAACATGTCTGTGAGCATGATCCTCAACATAATTGGGCAGTGGTGGAACTGCTAAATGAGAGGGAGGAAGACAGTCAGTTGAGACAGTGCCCACTCCCACATGAGATTTTTCAGTTCCATCAATGAAGAATGTTGAGCGAGGCTTGATATCAAGCATCCTCTTGGGGCGGGAAGATTTCTTAAGGGAGTACTTGAACCGGTCCCAAAGAGAAGTAAATTTTATTTGGCTCCTTGGAGCTTGAAATTGCAAGTCATGGAAGCGCTGCCAAAAATCAATAACGGATTCATGCGGAGCCCTCCGTTGTTGTAATATTTTCTGGTCAAGATGGTCTGGATCAAAATGATAGAACATGCCTTCAATAAGATCACACAAGTGCTTAAATAAGTGCATGGTATCAGTTGGTAGGTTGAGCACCCAATGAAATGGAGATTCGCGAAGTGTGTATGCAAGCGGCAAACCAGCCTGTTCATCAGAAAACTCATCTTCCTCATGAATCATGGAAATAAAGTCATGTAAGTGCTCAGGCCAGGCCACTTCACCTTCACCATCATATGTGTGAGTGGAAAAGAGATCGAAAATCTTCCTCGAGATGGAGACATCTTCACAATTCAAAAAACACCTCGGGGGAAGACGAATGCAAGACTCCATGAAAGATATGCAAAGGTTCAAAACTAGATGAGAGGACACTGCTTGTCATTGAGCTCTCCTTCTAGAACCAGAAATGTTGACGGTGATGGAACCACCAATATGTCAAGGGGATTTCCCAAATAAGAAGTACCAATTAGACGTGAGGCCATTTGGTGTTGGAGTCCCAATAGTGGGTCGTAAGGTAATGCCTTGACCGTGATGTCACAGAGAGGCAAGTAAGATTACTATGTCAGTAGTGAGGGTTTGACTAATGCAATGTGTCAAGGAAGGTGTGTGAGAGGTTTGAACACTTCGAAAGGGGAAGGAGGTGAAGGTGAGTTCTAGTTTGAGAGGGATTAGTCCCAACTCGACTAGGAACACACAACACAAAGGACACGCATAGCTTCTAGTAGAGAATTCCACTCAAATGTAGCAGTCACATCATATGAGGTAGAATAACACGTAAATCACTCATGGATCAGTCTGAGACAAGTGTGACGATTGTTATAGAAAGGTTCAAGTGAAATGCTTTTCTGATCTCTGGCAGACCAATCAACATGGACGGTGATAGCATTAACAACATATCAAACACATTAACAACAAGGCTCATATAATTTCATGTGAATCAATTCACACACAAGTACGTAAGTTAAAAAACATATATCATTAAAGAAACCAGAGTAGTCCAACTACAATAACAACATATGCATGAAAATGTGTTGGCTCATATTATATAAATAACTATAAGTCACAATCATACAATGCATCCATGTAAACCTACTAGCCCCAACAGTGGAACGTTACAGCCACATCTGCTTGCTCCTTCAAAGAGATGTACTAGCTCTATGCAATGGAGAAGCCAGGGTGTGTTATAATACAGTCCAAGCCTTCTTCAAGATAGTCGTAGTAGAAGCTTGGATGACCAAAAGCCTATACAATGAGTTATGAGGGACTATTTATAACAAAGGGTGGGGTGACCCTTGACATTCCCCTTTCTGACAGTTCAACTACCCTCATGACTCTTCACATACTGTATGACTATTACATCCAATTGTTAACACTTGACTTACAATTGACATGACTCAACATTACAATGAATATGTACTCATGTGAGACAACATGGCTTGAGCAAGGTTTGCAAGAAATCATTAACACTCTTTCAAATATGGTGAGACCAAATATTTGACATGCTTGTGAGGGTGAAGCTGGTGAGCTGATGCCAACCTTGGTTGTTTGTGATGGTGTGCATGCACCTCATGGTGGCATCTTGTTTAAGTGAACTCTTAATTTCGTTCCAACCGGTGCATTGGTTCAACCCCTTCATCCAACTTGTCTACTAACATGCACATGGTCTTCTTGGGTACGAATGAAATGGCATCACACTGATGCATAATGTTTCTGCTAATCTTTAAGTGTGTGCTAGTGGTCATGCACATCAACTTGGAAAAATACCCATTTGGCTCCATTTGAACTTACTTCTTGTATTCACCTTGGTGAGTGTGTTGAATGGGTTAGATTGCATGCATGCACACAATGACATGCATGTTGCTGAACCGCTGGCATGTGATCAACCACACTTCTGACCATGTCTGCTTCGTGTTAGTTGCTAGGATGGATTTTTAACTTGTTTGGGTGTGGTTTCATCTGTGAGAACATGTTGTGCCCACTCCCATTCCTCATCGTTCTTCAACTCATTCATCTGTCTGCAAAGCTTCATGTTCTTCTTGCGTTTCTGATTCAACACATCCAACTCCTTATTTGTTACATCTTCTACCTTCACATGATCTTCATGTTGCATCGTCACTCCATATCCAAAGTCTCCAAAGTTACTTTCATCACCAATTGACCTGCTTGAGCTTGTAAAACTTGTTCTGCCTCTGTGTTTTCAAGAACACTCCTCTTGCATTCCTTATATTTGGTATGTTGTCTTCAGTTCTTGTTCATCTACTCACCATGACGGTAATGCTTGATGTCCTTGTCTATGAAGAACTTGATGTTTTCATGAGTATGCAAGCTCATAGACACTTGATCGAATGCATCCCCAAGCATTCTATGAATGGTGTCCTCATCTCTAATCTCCTGTAAACCATTGTACACATATTTTTGAGAGGAAAATGAACACCTATGATACTTGGAGAGATGGAAACACTAATAGCAAGAAATTTGTCAGTGGAAAATGAAAATGAACATGAGATTTGACTTGCAACATACCTGGGTGAATGATTATCAAGGTTGCGCGATTTCAGTTGAGAGGTCAGGAAACCTGGGTTGTTGAGAGAATGGCTGACTACTAGAATTGCTCGATGCACAGTCTAGTCTTGCTACTAGCCTAAGGACTGCTAGCCTAAGGATAGATCCATGCAATTTCTTGGTCCAAGCATTCATTATCCTCCAAAAATGCACAAAATAGTCCTAGAGGCCAGTGCTGGGTAGGAATGCACAAATCTGGAGAGGAAGGTGAGCCTTCCTTTCCTAGATTATGCAATGTAGCCTTGGTGAAGGCAGACCCTGGGCCAAGGTTGGCCCGACTCACCGACGGGTGATCGAAAGCAAGTAAGTCATTGAATGCATGGTGACACTAAGTGATAGCAGAATTGATTGACAGTGCATGCAAAACATGAATGAAAGATTTAGCAAACAGATCAACATGCATGTGGGTGAGGCAATTCGTTGGTTGGCGAAGGTCCATGAAAAAATGTTTCATGCATGCCATAGCAGTGAGATAGCAACACAAACTGAAACAAAGATAGGTCAAACTAACATATATGTAAATGATAACAAGTGTCCAAATAAATCAAGAAAACAATAATTTTACAAGAAAAAACACAAAAAGCAACAGAAATGCAGCACAAGGCATGGGAAGCGGGCTTACCCAAAATAGTTGAGTTGAATGCACCAACTGCTCCTAGATGTGATGTGGGATGTCATAACTGCAAGTTTGATGTGAAGAATGAGCTTTTTAGCATCCAGTTGATGGGTTTTCATAACATCGAGGTTGTTACGCGCATTCCACAAATATAGGGTAAGCGATAGTTGGTGGGAGATTTCAGAATTGTTTCTTGCATGTAACCTCCAACTACTAAACATAGATCCCTGAAACAAGGGATGCCTCCGCATTCTTCCTTGGGAGAATCATCCCATTCATGCAAATTTGTTCTACTGAGTCCTGAAGGGAACGGGTCAACTCAGCTGCACATGCAAGAGGCTGCTTGGTTGTTGGAGAAAAATGCACATTTTTGGCTAGGAGCTGGGTTGGCTACCTAGGAGATTTGTACAAATTCGGGGTAGAGAAGTTGATTACTATCCACATTTATGCAAATCCTAGGATGAAAAACTTGTTGCTCGTGTTGTGTGTGGAGCATGATTGTTCAGAGGTCTTTGTTTCAGCGGGATGTATACCCCAGGAAGTTTTGTACACCCCTCCATGCGGGGGGGACTTGTACCCCCGATCCCCCCCCCGGCTGGGGGGTCCGGGGGCCAGCGGTCCCCCGGCGGGGGCTCGGGGGCAGCGCCCCTGAAGCTAAAAACAGATGTAAATTTGCCTTGTAAAAGTATAGTAATTTCTAGTCAATTTGGGCCGTCCATTAGGCGGATGATTTGACGGTAGAACTTATGTTTAGTTTAGGGTTTTTTGCCCTATAAGGCAACCCCTCTCTTGGTATGAGGGCATTGTATTTGAGGCTGTGATATAGATGTGTATTCTGTGTGAGCAAGAAACAGAGAGGTGAGACTGTGAGAGATAACAGAGGATATTACAACGGATTTGCAGTAGGTTGTGTCTCTTCATTTTGCTGGATAATAGAAAGGAAGGACTGGCTGTTCGAGGTGGACGTAGCCCAAACTGGGTGAACCACGTATATCTGTGTCTCTCTTGTTTTGTGCGTTTTCTGTGTTTATATTTTTGCAATATTTTATGTGTTCCATTGCTTCGTAATATATAATTTTCTAACATTTACCTAGGTAATTACATACATGACACAGATCTGCTGAGATTATTTACATTATACACATGTAGAATGGGTTTACATTATAACATGATAATCAGGATGATGATGATAGTTGAACGACACGGACACGTCGAGCAGGCAATATCCCTTTTGCGAAAAAAGGGGGTGTACTGCTATGGGTCGTCGACACGTAGTGGTCAACAACACCCATGCTCACAAAATTGGGGATATTACAGTCCTCCCCGCCAAAATTTGCCTGTCCTCAAGCAATGCTCGAACAAGCGCTCCCTCCCTTTGCTGGCCCAAATTGTCACTGCAAACAATATTGAGGTCCCAAATGTGTCACTGAGTCATCCCGAATCTGTGCACCATCCTATCATTAATGAATCCATCAATTCAAGGGTCCCATGCTAATTTCATAAAGATGCCACCATGCTGATACTACGCCACTCTAATTATAACTGACTGCCCATCGTGCGCATACTGTATCCTCCCCTCCTGGAACCCAATGGTGAATTATCAGTAAAGGCCAAATACATCTTGCCTAGGCATCTCCATGATTCCAAATCCTACCCATCTAAAGCTAACCCCAAACCTATGCAGCAACAAGGAAAGGTTGCCTAGCCATATGATGAAGGCCTTCGCAAACCCCCATGTGTCCACCCAAGAGTGAACTGGATCACTCTCTGTCATGACTTCGCTCATCATGAGACAAAGTGATCTATCAACCAACTGAATCCCTGGATCCCATTGCCAGACCTGCTACAACATAGCTCTGACAACTACTGGAATCCATTCGCACCTCATCTCTAGTCCCTACATGCAATCAATATATAGGCTCCATTTATCATGAACTAATCTAATGCATGCTAAACTGCCATGTGTCTGCCACTACGTAGTACCGATGACCACTGGAAACCACGTGCGAAATAGCTACCCCCTAAATGCAGCCAATAGATGGGTATCTGATACTTGCAATCAACTCAATCTATGCAGATCCATCCGGCTCCTGCCATCCATCACCACTAAGTCTTCCATCCTCTCTTTTGATAATGTGCTAATACAATGTCTGGAGCCCAGACACCCACTGGAAAAATGCCTCAGTCATACATGGTATCCTTTGCTCATGCAGGATTCTGACATGCCTTGGGGAAAGAGTGCCACATGTCTCCCCCATGACCAGCTCCCCAAGGTGATCCCCCAGTTGGAGGGTGATCCGCCAATTGGAAGGTTCAGCGCATCTTTCATTACAAATGAATGTCCTTACAATAAGAAAAAAAGATGACCTGGATATATTACAAGAACGATATACAAACCAAAACACAAATTGAAGGTAGGCTCTTCCATAACTTTTAGATAGGGTCTAAAGTTCTTGACGCTTCTCGGTCATTGAAGAGTTTTTGACTAGTCTTGAATTATTAAAACATTGTTCCATTTCTCACCAACAAGGACTTCTTTCATAACAAGCTTTTTGAAATCATATTTAGTCCTACAGGGATAAGATAATAGCTTGGCCTTACAACAGATTTAGTGATAGTAGCTTCTCGGCTTTTGAAGGATTTGGTCTCCTAGAGTAATCTTTAGAGCTGGAACCTTATTAAGACTTCAAGATCATGATCACACAACCTCATACATTTTTCAGTCTTCTAAGGTTTACTTGAGGCTTATTCGGCCTGTTGAAATTGTCACTTTGATCGTTGAGGCATGAACTGATGTCAATGGAAATACCCTGGATTTATTTCTTGCAACGTATCCATACATTTTATAGGTTACTGGCTTTGCTAGACTTCACTGCTTGTATGCTTACCTAGATCTCCAACGCATCAATTTTGAGGCTTTTGCCCTATAGACACTGATATTTTTGGTCCCCTATAATCAATTCCTGAAATTTTTGGCCTCTTCATCTATAAAAATTTCGGACTTATGATTTCGATCTTCAAGGAATTTGGCCTAAAAAGGTAGGGTTTTAGGTCTTTTAATGATCTTCTATTCCTTCCCTTTGTCCTCGATAGATTACACAGCTAAAAATAGAGGTTGATCTTCTCAAGCTTGATCTAGGGCAACTAGGGCTAGATAAGATCAATTTCCAGGGTTGCTCTTTCATCCCATAGCTCTGATCCCATGTTAATTTTAGGGTAGTTCTCTTAGTTGTTTTCACATGATTATTCTTTTCATCCATTCTTACATTGATTATTATACATCATAACATAATTATTCAGAGAACTACAATAACAAAACATGAAGAGATAGTTGTTAGCTTTTGTAGCATTGGACAAGTGTTCTAGTCTTGACTTTGGTTAGAGAGGCTAAGAAACACAAGATCTCCAAAGCCCATAAAAAGTTTCAGAAGAAAAAACCTAGAGATAGTTCAATTAAGTTAATTGATCAATAATTAAATATTTCCTAAGTCTAACTTAGGAAAAGTGATTAATTAATAGCAATTAATTGAGAAAGGTGAGAAACTCACACAGATTGAGTTTGAGATTATCTTAGTCTTTGATGGTGATCTAATCATGGTCGTTGGTTCACCAACGAGAGATTATAAGAGTAGGATGTTGAGTTGGAGATAAACACACCAGTAGTGCAAGTTCCTTGGCAAATCAAGCTACCCAATTGCAGAGATCAAGCAATGGAGAGAAGTTCAAGCCAAAAAGAAGGCAGGAGTGAGATTAAGGGAGCAACAACAGCGTATTCCAATGAAGATTCCCAATAGCAGAGCAACAAAACTATGAGGTCGAAATATTTCTACAGAAATGCCGAATAGCCAGTGCAAGCAACTAGAAACCCAGTACGAGTTTCCGGAAGAGATTTTGCAGTATTGTCGCAGGTTAGATCAAGCTTCAGAAAGCCAAGAGAATTTCTTCTAGTAGCAGAGGGAGGCAAGACGACTCACTTGGAGCCAAGCTAGTAGGTTGTACGATTTTCCCAGGCTAGGCAGTGCAAATTCATGGAGGCCCAGTTTCTCAGTGGGATTTGGGCAAGTCAGAGGGAGGCCGAGATAATTTGCAAAAGGGAGAAAAAATTTCTCCAAATTATTTTAGCAAAGATTTTGCCGCAAGATTGTTAGTTTGGCATCTAGATTGTACTCAAAATTTTCGCTACATAATAATAATAATAAGAGCGTCATCCATTGCACCGATTTTCCCACATTGGGTTTTTCCGTGGACATTTGTCCAAAAACAACGATGTCAGTTTTATTTTGTGTTTGTGCTCTATTTTCTCAGTTTCAGTTTTTATTTTCCGCAGTATTTTTGTGGTGAAGAAATTGCAGTGTGATTTATTCGTTATTTCGTCGTAATGAAATAAATTGCATAATTAATCAGTTAGAAGAATAAATTTCAGTTGCTGCGTTTCGAGGAAATTTTCACAACATCCACACAAGAATTTACCCTAGGAAAACCCTATTCCAGGGGGTAAAACCTAGCAATCCTTTCCTCATAGAATCTAGTCAACAGGCGAGACATCAAAGTCAGACTCAAAGACAAACCTAGTACATCCTCCTAGTCAAGTCTTGCTCCATAATAGTGCCTCAATCCTGCTCAGATATGCTTCAAGCATTGTCTCAGATTTATATCCTTTTCATGCCATCATATTATCCTTTGTTTGCCTCAAGTTCGCTCTCTTTGATGACCTCAGATTCACATTTTTGTAGCCTTAGAAAGACCCGAATTATCAACAAATAGTTTGCCTCGAATTCATCCAGTTAAGAGCCTCAGACAGGGCCGAATTTGTCTCCCACAAAAGAGGTGAAATTGATGCCAAATGGAGGAGCACAAATGTCAATATATAGTGTTTCTCCTTCAATGGGTATGTCTTTTGCTGGAGTCGACTTGAGCAATTTAGAGAGACAACTTGACTAGGAGGCTATTTAGGCTTCAATGGAGCCAAAAATTCTAAATTTAAATTCAAATTTTCTTCTTTTGAAATGAGCATGAAGAACATGCTTTACAACAAATTTTTTTAACCTCAGCATGAAGAACATGCTTAAAATAAATGAATAAATATATAATAAAAAAATTACATTATGAAGAGAGACCATAGTTCCAAAGTTCAACACATCAGTCATATGAATTCTCACCCATCCACAGGAGCACACAAACGAAGGTGGGCTTCTGATCAAAAGGTACTTTATTCATTTTGCAATCAGGTGATTATGTTTGTTTGTAGTTTGGGATTTGGGCATGGATTATGCGGTGACCTAAGAAAAGGAGGGGTTTTGAGCATGATCCTGTTCTCTCACCTTAAATGTGGGGTTAATATTCAACCCTAGTCGTGGGGCCTCCCTTAATCGTCCAATGGATATAGGAAGGGCACTACTAGAGAAGCCCTGATTGAGATCTCATGTTCCATCTATCCCGATACCATACTTACCACTTTCCATCTTACATTACAAGCCCTATATTCCACCTCCATTCTTCGGGTTCAACTAACCATTGGTTCTCTGGGATTTGGCACCCATACATCCTCATACTTAGGTAGGGCTCAGAACTTGGCCCTGGGAGGTTGATGCAACTAAAAGAAAAGGAAAAAGCATAAATTGGCCACAAGCAAAATAAAAGAAAGAACATCAAAATGCAAAAGATGGTCGGTACATACACATTAGCATGTGGGCAAAAGCCTAGCATGAGCTATCACCCAGTTCCAGAGCACCATATTATTGAGTTATTCCTATACATCATGAAAGGAACCCTTGCATGTCCCAACCTCGATGCGCAATGAGCTGCCACGTCATTGAGGGGTAATAGAACTATTATGCATCATACAAAGAAAGCTCTAACCCTGTGAGCTACGAGCAGTAATACAAAGAAAAATCAAGAAAAATGAAAGGAACACAAACGAGGTGGAAAAACAAAGGCTAGGTTGGTAACTCATGCATCCATGATTTTTCCCTCCTTGCATCAATACACCCAAGATGTGGATCCACGTCATGTTGATCCCTTTGAGCATGGCACTTGGCCATCAAGTCTTCTCCCCTCTATCACCATCATTGTTCACATAACACCTATTGATTGAAAGGTGGATTGAGGAAATGTGACTTCCACTTGTTGAATTTGTAGCTATGGTTGGTCTTCATAATGTACTTGTGGTCACTTGATGTAATTATATTTATCATTGTAAAGCATATACATTAATGTTTGAGTCAAATGAAAATTTCTTTTGATTCAAAGCCCCATTGCGATTTTTAAAAGATGTAAATTTGAATTTTAAAAATGATTTTTTTGGCTCCAAAAGTGACAAGTCGACTTCCCTCCAATTCAAGTCGGCCCTAGCCAAGAGACGCATCCATTCACCCTAGATAGACTACTATATAAAGATAGCTCCAGCTCCTCATTTCAGTAATTCGCATTCCTCTCTCAAGACAGTTTCTAGGCAAGTGAGCAAAGGTCAAGAAGGACAAAGAAGGACAAAGAATAACGCTGAATTTTCTCTCTCCTATCTCTCTCTAGCAACTTGCACATGTGAAGAAATCTCTCTCTATGATTTGAAATTTCTGGGGCAATTGTTGTAGGGGGGGCGGATTTTTCTAGGTTACTGGGGCAACTGCTACAAGGCTGAAATTCTGGGTTATTTGGTATTGCAAGAGGACCGAAATTCTGGAAGTGCAGGATCAATAGAAAAGTGCAGGATTAGATTTGGGTGACCTGACTTGAAGGAGAAGACCAACTTTGACCATCGGTCTAGGTGTGTCTGTCATTGAACAAGAAGAATTTCTCTATTGAAAAGGTTGTTGGGTTTTTCCCTGTAGTGGGTTTTCCCAAGGTAGATCTTGTCTCTCTTTCGTGCATTGTGATCTTTATTGTTGAATTTCTGAAGTATAATTGCTAAATGATATATTCGACAAGTTAAAATATCTACATCAAAAGTATATTAGAATTTCAGGAATATTGTGCTAACCTTAATTGCCCTAGAAAATCATGGAGTCAGAGCTTTGGTGAAAAAAGGAAGGTACATTAAGGTCACTTTTGCAGAAACCCTAGAGAGAGCTTTTGATTAAAGTCCTTGTACATTGACATCTATGGCTTCCTCCATGAAATCTGAAAACAAGCTAGAGGGTGCATCAAACTTTAGAGCTTGGAAAGTCATAATAGATCTTATTCTTGCTAAGAACAAAATGTTGGATATCGTGATAGGAAATACTACTAAACCAACTAATGCAATTGGAAAGGAGAAGTTCAAGGAGGATGACATTACTGCGATATGTCTAATAGTGGACTCCATTAGAGATCATCTCATTCCCTACATTGCAAAGCATAATACCTATTGTTGCTCAGACTGTACATGCAATGCTACAACGACTCTAGTTGGGGGCTGTCACTCTGATCCCCGACCTCTCCGATTTAGCTGTCTCCCAACAACAGACTATGGGGGGTAGTCCCTATGGAAATGTGAAGATGAAGGACAAGTTGGCAACCAACGAGTCTGAGAGACACGATTGAGTGGCCTAGCTACTTGGTTAATTTTAACAAGACTTAAGGATTATATTTGATTAAATGTGAGACCAGTGTCTTATGGAGTCAACTTCTTGCTTATTACCAATTGTATGCCAAGTAACCAGATGAACAATCGTTGCTTGGATGCTTCGCTAATTTATATGCTATGCAAATCCTAAGGCCTACATTGTTGATTTGTGGTAGCATCGAATGTGCTAGCCATGAAAATTGGTGGAGAGGCTAAGGCACACAAGATCTCCAAGACCCAGAAATGGTTGGGGAAAATCCCACCCGATTGGAGAGATATAAAAATAATTAATATTTTTAGTGGGGTCCCTAAGTCTAAACTTGGGAAAATTAAAATATTAATGGGTATTAATATAAAACTGGGTGAGAATGTTCTAAATAACATGGATCAAGACAAATCTAATCTTAGTCGTTGATTAGGGACTTAATATCGGCCGTTGAAGACTCGACAGGAAAAGTATAAGAGGAGGCTTGAGGGTCAGTTGGAGATACACCAAATTTGATCAGTTAGTTCGATTTTCTGGAGCGGGGTTTTGATGAGAAAATCGAGTTAGTGATCTGTTGCAGCGAGGGGCAGTTCGGCACGAGGCCGAGAATACATAGCAGAGAGGCAGAGCTAGTGCCAAAGAGACAGCGCAAAGCCTAGAGAGGTTGACGCAGAGGTAGCTGGGAGCTACGTAGAGGTTGAAGAGGCCAGCGTGGGTGATGCAGAGGGTCTAAGAGCTGACACAAAGAGCCAAGTGGTTGACATAGAGGCTTCAGTAGCTGTGCAGAGGCTAGCAGAGCTGACGCAGGGCCAAGAGGCAACGCTGGAGATTTTCGTGGGGCAGACTAGAGCTGGGAAGGGTGACGCAGTCCCTAGCTGAGTGACACAAAGCAGTGGAGAAGCTTGGAGCAGCGTTCGTTGTACAGCTAAGGAGCTGCAGTAGTTGTTGTGGGTTCATTCACCTGGTGATTGATCAGCTGGAATATTTGTCTCCAAGGAGAGGTATTACTGTCGAGGACATTCTCTGTTGGCTGAGCCATTTTTGGCACCCTAGTTGTATTCAAAAACTGTATAATAATAAAACTCTCATATTTGTTGCACTGGTTTTCCTGCATTGGGTTTTTTTGGGACGATTGTCCAAAAATAACGGTGTCCCTTGTGTATTTGTCTCAATTATTTCAGTTGTTGATCTGTATATGAGTTAAGGCTACATTTGTATTTATTTCAGTATTTATATTTATAAATAACTTTTTAATGGAATGAAGTAGGAGAAATTAAACCAAATAATGCAGTAGGGATTTCTAACATGTCAGACTTAGAAATTTCAACATGGTATCAGAGGATTGCAAATCACAGGAGAACTGAAGGCACCAACAGTAATCTAAAGAATTTGCAGCAATAACAGCTGTCCCGAGAGACAACGTTGTTCCAGAGTAGAGGCAACAGAGAAGAAGTGACGCAAAGGGCCTGCGTCATCATTTTGAGTCATGAGGAGGGTCAGCATAGAGGCAGAGAGGGACAAATCAGACCAATGCAGTGCCTGGTCATCTTTCTCAGCCACGAAGGATCGATGCTATGGCCAGGAGGAGCAGATTTTGCCATTGCTGGGATTGCGCAAAGCCTGAAAGGCTCAGTTTCTTTAGTTGCTGGGGCTTGGGGAGCTGTGAGAAGATTGTGATTGAAAAGCTGGTGGGGTGTTGGTTCTGTCAGAACATAACAATACCTATGGAGACAGAACCAAGGTAGAGGGAGTCGCTACCAAGAAATCCACTCAGAGAAAGAGAAAAAGAACACATAGAAAGGATTTTTCTAGAACAGAGACACCATGAATTGCACCCCAAAGTCTTTTATTATGATTATTCAAAACATTCCCAGCGGGACAGTAGATTTACATCAACTTTTACGCACTAGCCAAACATCAAATGGCTTGACACAAATGGCCTCTAATTTATAGATAAATCTTCCAAGTGGAAAACAATGGTTAGTTGTCTTGATTCTCGTCAAAATAATCTTAGTCGTCGATAAATCCTTCATGAACTTTTAATCTGTCATCGAAAATACTCATTTTTGACGAATTTTCGTATTTCTCATTAAACCCATTTTTTATTAGCTCAAAAATGATTATTTTGAGCTAATTTTCTCAAAAACTTGACTTTGACTTGACCACCAAAGCCCAAGGGTCCAATTGTTCTTGAAATTTCCAATATTCCCTTGGTGTGAGACCTCCAAAAGTTAATTTTTTCAAGACCCTCGAATTTTTCCACTTGGAGAATTTAATTTCTCTAACATTTTAATTTTTTACTCTAATTAATTAATTTTTTGGCTTAGGATTAATTTTTATTTTTACCAGAAAAATCAATTAATTGACACTTTAGGGGATTAATTATGTTTTCACCCTCAAATATTTTAGCCACGGTGTCTAAGTATGAGGTACCATGCACTAAAATATTTTTTACATAAGGTTTTACAAAATTCAACACTCAAAAGGAGAATACACGTTCGTTATAGACCCTTAAATAATTTACCCAATTTTGCGACACAACATCGTCTAGTAGACCAAGTGACTCGTAATAAAATAATTTAGCCAGATAGCTCAAATTATTCTCAAATCACTTTTACAAAAGACTCGACCAAGAACACAAAGACTCACTTAAGACTTTGACGATAAATTCCACCCTAGCTTTGGGGTGAAGCTAGAGGGAAACACTTTGTCGATCATCCATGTTTAGAAACACAAATGAATCAGTGAGACGAAAAACCTCCTAAGATGAAATTAGTCACCAAAATAATAGGATTACCTAGGTTGTTACATACATACACGGTCTTACTAGCAACATTTACATTACAAATTTTGCAGAATGGGTTTACAATGACTCAAAAAGTTGATGGCGGATGATCCTGATCCTTGAAAAAAATTTGTTCAACTGCTTCCTTGTAACTTTGACAAAATGTGTGCAACAATACCTCCAAGAAGATGTATGATGTCTATTACTGCTCAAACTAGCAGGGGGCATAAAAGGGACTCTTAAATGAACCACTGCTAGATCAAAGGGCAACGATGGAGACTCCCTACTCTTTATGGACTTTCACCGATGGGAGGAGACCCAATATATAGAAAGTCACTTGTGAAGGTTGATTTGACCAATGGATGTGAAGTGACCTTAATAATCCCTTTCCTAGAAGGAGGGTTAAGAATAGAGCTTGCTTGTTAAGCAAGGTACAAAGGTTTCTAGGATAAGGAGTTGAGGATTTGACGGTCAAGTTAGAGGAATATGCCTTATGAGGGAGTTTCCCAATCTTAAAATCTTTATTGGACTTAACTTCTTGAAGATTTGACTTTTCAAAAGTGTGGGACCACATAGGACCAAGTGGACCCGGCCTAGGTTAAGGGGGAAAAATTTAGCAACCAATGATGTTCTTAACCCAGACAAGGAAGGGGAAAGGATCAAAGCAATAATTTTCACTTAAAGGTGTCAACTTGATCTTATGAGGCACTAGCCTAGGGAACACTAGGGCAAAGTTTGATCTCGAAGCTAGGGTTTGGATTATATCACAACTCCACCATTGGAGCTAGGGTTGAGGACACACCAGAGTAGTGGAGTCTATGAGATCTAACTTTTTCGTGGGTTATTTTGTCGAGAAAATGAGCCCTAGGTGACCCAACTTGGCTAGACCTAGAAGAGAGGGGGAAAGGTGAAGAAAAGTATTCTTTGAGTGATCACCTATTGGAGGACCAATGCCTTAATCCCTTGGGGAGAATGGAGTCTAGGAGAATGATGAGAAAGGAATTTGTAATTCGGTCAAGGAGGCCTTAAGGACTTCATCTCTCAACCTTTAGGGCAAGAGGAAGGGACCTCAAAGCTTTTATACTTCACTTGGAAAAAGAGATTGCTTATATAGATAAATTCCCCAATGGAATTATCCCTAGGAGATTTTATTCACATACATGGCCCAAACATTGAGAGATGTTATATAGAAACAATAATTGCACAAATTTGCAATGCAGCAATGCAATAATTAGCCCTATTATAGCGAAAATCCCATTCAATGCATATGACAAAAGTAAAACAAGAATAGCATTAAACTTATGTACTTACATGTAATAGAACTTATCCAACCATCAATAATCTGACAATAAAGAAGCTCCAAGATAAAATACTCCAATCCAAACATCAAAATTCAACCATCCTCCAATTCTTCATCACAAAAAAAGTGTGAAATTCTCTAAAGAGGAGCGATCCAATCCAAAGTAGTGATGAGAAAATGAACTCATCTCACTTGTATTTACACACTAATTAGGAGTTTGAATTAGTCTCTTACGCCTACATAAGCCCCAAAAATAAAAGAATGTGCTAATAACCTAACTTTTGGTGACAAGCCCACCAAAACAGCTCATAAATGAAATAATAAGCCTCTCAAGAGGTCAAATGATAAACACTACATGTCGTAGGTTTTTCCAAGAGGCCCGATGAGATTCATTGGTGCCATAATGAAGAACACGACCCTCAAAAGTGATGGACAAGGGGGTGGCCCCTTGTTGTCCAAACAATAAACTTGTGGTGCTCCCACTAGGTGTGGGGGCACAATAATAACCTCACGGGTCTCCAAATGAGTCAAAGATGCTTGTAGCCCATTTGTAAAGGCTCAGATGATGGTGTGGGTGATGCCCCATGACCCTACAAGTCTGGGGTCCGCTGCCAAGTGCATGGTACAGTTGTGGGGCTGGCCAGGTAAGGTGAACTAGGTGCATCTTCCTCATCCAATAGGTGGATCTCGAGCCAATATCTGAACATCTTTGGGGATCCATGGAGTATTGTCTATTGTTGTGGAAGCCCATGGCTCTCAACATGCACCCTAGGGCCTACATGTGTCAATGTAGCCCTCTAGAGAGTTAGGACCCTGTATAGGGAGACCAAACCCAAGATGGAGACCATCCGCAATCATGTATAAGATCCAATGCATCCCCTAGCCTTCCAATACAACAAGTCATCAAGGAGATCGAGTAAAAGAGCTTACAAACCATGGACCACAAGTGGGGACTTCATAATGGTCTACCATTCCATAATGAGCTTTGGCATGTGCTAATGTCTCCAAATTCCAAATGGGGTTAACCAAGTATCTTATTAAGTGGTTTCTACTTCTAAAGGTGATAATATGTCCAAGGTACATCCTTTAAAAGGTGGTGGTATGTGATAAAGAGGTGAATAGAGTAGGGGATTAGAAATGGCAGCCTTGGGCCACATGTTGGGGTACAAGGGTGGCTAGTAGAAGGAAAACCCACACTTGGGTATATAATGTATAGGATGGAGCAATCATGGTACATGAGGTGCCCCGACGGTGATTTTTCCAACCTTCTCTATATGCCTTTTGCCTTTTTATGATTTTTCTTTAATTAACTGCTCAGGGCTCAGGGGGTAAGAGCATGATGTGTGAGATATAGCAGTAGATACCCCCCTTTCAGGTAGGGTGGTTCATTGTCCACTAAGGGGTTGGGACAACCATGGATTCCAATACGATGTAGGAGGCTCAAAGAATCTATAGGAACTAGGGTGATGGCCATGATGATGGGATAGAGCCCATGTATTGGCTTTTTCCTCCCGCTAAATGTGTTTGTCCTGACCATCTTTTGCATTTTGTGGTACATTTTCCTATTGCATGTCGTCAATTATGCTTTTACTTTTCTTTTTAGCTACATCAACCTCTGGGGCATCATTTCAGGCCTGACCCAAGGTGTGGGCAAAGTGAAGGGGAGAACTAGCCCTATGTGGACCCGAGTGGGAGAAATGATGAATGGGGTAATACTGATTGGAAAGGGGGTAATATATGCGGATGAGGGAGTGGGACCACGCAACCAAAATCAAGGTTTCCCATGAAATACCATCCCTAAAACCAAATGGTTAGTAAAAGAGATCCCACGGGACTAGAATCCAAAGTTAATATCTAAAATGGGTCTACGAAACAATAGCACAAACCTTGCCCATTTTTATTGTTGAATCCCCCATTAATCCATGCCCAGAAGTGTCCATGATAAGTGAACTACAATGCTCAATTACCAAATAACAAGGCATACCTTTAGGTTTAGGAGGCCCATCTTCAAACATACGAACATGGCAGATGGGTGAGGGACCACATGGCTGGCTCAGGTAGAGGAGAAGTGGCACAACGAGCTAGTTGGTGGCTGCAAGCTGCTGACTGAGGACCATTTTGGAGAAAAAAATTCTCCTAGGGATATCACCCACAAAATGGTGGATAATATCTGGCTCCAACTGGGATATGATCTCTCGGAAAAGTGGGCAAAGCTACTCGAACACCAAAAATCTCTTGGTTATTGTAAACCTGTTACCTGCACATATCAAAGACTAAACCCATGGGGCAACATGTTGTTATGGTGTCTTCTAATCACCCATGCTTAGTGTTAGGTCGTAAAATCAACAAAAAAATAAAAATATGCAAATTTTAATCTAAACGCAGCTAATCTACCATGAGAAATATCATATGTCATTCGTTCTAATGCGAACATCAGCGTGCAATGCATCCTACCCTAACATGCATATGGTACAAAACTAATACTAAGTGTAGTCATAAAGCCAGTGCAACCAACATACCATCAAATCAATATAATTATGTCAGCCTATATGATTACTCATGTAGCAAATGCCAAAGCGAATGTGGGAAAAATCACATGGATGATAAAGCCGGTGGGAGGTAGGAAAATAGAATGCCCACACATGGACAATTACGTGAGAAGAGAAAAGAAAATGATGCAATCTAGTCCATGAGATCCTCTCTTCTAGCCGAAATATAGAGATGTCAATGATTAGGCTCATAAACTTTTGATAGATGGAAACCTCGGGCATATTATTTCCATTATGGTCTCTATAGGATTATGATTACTAGGCAAGGAACACTGATGAGATGGAAAAACACAAGTATGTCGCCCATGATGATCATACTGAAAAGGGGGGATTATAAATTGATCATGATCTTGAGGGTGTGTCAAAGGAGATGAAGTATAGTCAATGTGGGGTTCTTCCTTGACACCATACTCAAAAGGGGGAAAGTGCTCATGGTTACTCGGGATCATTTGAAAACGGGCAAGGGAATCACTTGCGGAAGACTTGAAGTGATGAACAAAAGGATAAGGCAAAGGGGAAGGTGAAGTATTATATTCAACGAGTTTTTCCTCCTCAAAATCATCCTTTTCATGTAAGGGAAAATAGTGACCCTTCTTCTCAAGGGTATTGATGGATATGTCATCACAAATAATGCCTGAGAGAAAGAGGAGAGCACTCTCAACCTCATCTTCCTTGTCGGTGTCATAAATGGGAGCACAATCAAATTGAGGACCAACAATTTCCCATTTCTCCTTTTCAATATGGAAGTAATCTTCAATGTCATCTTCCAAGGGGCTAATGGGGTCACCTTCTTCAAGGTTCCCAAAGGAGTTTCATCGAGAGTCATATCGTTGAGAAAGGTAAGGTTAGTCTCAACTTCACTTTCCATGGAATCATGCTTCCCAACACGTGTTCTCAAAATCATTATTTTCATCATGTGGACCCAAGGAGGACTCATCTTCCCATTCATCACTTAGATTCTCAATGTCTTGATGATGCTCAATGAAGCCTTCCTCTTGAATGCTCAATGCAGGGCATACTTGAAAATGCCTAAGAAAGCCATCAACGAACTCCTCAATAGATGAGATGCTCCTAGGTTCATGATTTTGTAACCATGAGTTATGACCATAGAGAACTAAAGAATAACAACATAAGGACATCCTGGTGGACCACATTCTCCTTTGAAGTATGTGCATTAAGTCTTTTCCACATGGTCAATTGTGGAGCTTGGGTCACCATCAAACACAAGTACCCCACGTACCATCCTTCTTGTGACATGATTGGGGTGCCCAAGGATGCTAGAGATGTCCAAAGCGGGAAAATCATCAAAGAAAGACACCTTACTTTGGGTATACATGTAAATTCTGTAGGAGTCACCAGGTTGATTTTAAAGATGGATAGAAAAATGCTTACTTCACCGTACAAGCATCGACCTTAAAGTTCAATGAAGAACTAGGGCTTCGTTCTTCCAATGGAGTCGCCAATCATGATATGTCAATTTGTCATATGGGGAACAAAACACACATTTCGTGTTCTCGGCAATGGCGCCAAAATGTTACCGCTCAAATTAGCAAGGGGCATAGAAGGGACTCCTAAAGAGACAACTACTAGATCAAAGGGCAATGATGGAGACTTAGCCCACTGTCACCTCAGCTAAAACTCTCTACTCTTTACAGACTTTCATCAATGGGAGAAAACCCAGTATATAGAAAGTCACTTGAGAAGGATGAATCGACCAATGGATGTGAAGTGACCCTGATAATCCCATTTTTAGAAGGCGGGCTAAGAATAGAGCTTACTTGCTTGTTAAGCAAGGTACAAAGATTTCTAGGATAGGGAGGTGAGGATTTGAGGGTTAGATTAGAGGAATATGCCTTATGAAGGAGTTTCCCGATCCTAAAATCCTTATTGGACTTGACTTCCCAAATGGTTCTTGAAGATTTGACATTTCAAAAGTGTGGGACCACACGAGACCAAGTGGACCCGACCTAGGTTAAGGGAGAAGAATCTAGCAACCAATGATGTCCTTAACTTAGACAAGGAAGGGGAAAGGATCAAAGCAAGAATTTTCACATAAAGGTGTCAACTTGATCCTATGAGGCACTAGCCTAGGGAACACTAGGGCAAAGTTTGATCTCGAAGCTAGGGTTTGGGTTATCTCATAACTCCACCATCGGAGTGGCTTCAAAATTGGTGGAGGCCTTGATGACACACCAACATAGTAGAGGCTAGGAGATCAAACTTTTTCTTGGGCTATTTTATCGAAAAAATGATGCCCTAGGTGACCCAACTTGGCTAGACCTAGAAGAGAGGGGGGAAGGTGAAGAAAAGTATTCTTTGAGTGATCACCTATTGGAGGACCAATGCCTTAATCCCCTGGGGAGTGTTGTCGCACAGATTGTCTAAGCAGTGCGACAACGCTCAGATCGAGGGTTGTCACCCTGATCCCCAATCTCTCTGTTTAAGTCATCTCCCGAGGCTAAGGGAGGTAGACCCTATGGGATAAAAGAAGACCAACTGTGGACCAGTTGGGTTGGGAGACACAAGAAGGCAATTTAGCACGTGTTTGATTTTAGAAATTAATGTACCAGTGCCTTATGGAGTTAATGATTAAATGATTATTTGTTAAATGTTGCAGAAATATGAACCTTGTAAAACAATCATTTACCATCAAATAACCCAAACAAAGATTAATTTTACCAAATGCGAGATAATCGATAAATGCACAATGCCTTAACAATATTCCAGCAATTAAAATTCAAAAGATTAAATGCTTTAAATAAACATGCAATTTTAAATGCTAACTAGTTATCACTTTATATAGCTAATCTTCTAATGAACATTTAAGCATGTTTAACCATATAAAATGATAAATATTATTCCCACATCAAAAATCTATTAGCCTTAGCGAAATACACCAAAATTTGGAAACATGACAAAATATGCTAAGACTAAATGTGACAAAAAATATTTCAAGATTTTTTTTTTTTTTTAAATAAAAAAATAAAAATAAAACTTAAACTAAACCAAGAAAAACTAAGGATTAAAACTTTTTTATGTTTTTTGGGACTTTTTATTTTTTATGATTTTTTGATATTATTTTTAAACTTAAACATAAAACAAAACTAAACTAAATTAAAAATAAAGATTAAACTAAACTAAACCTAAACCAAAAATAAAGCTTAACTCTAATCTAAATCTAATGCGAACTTTATAAAGTTAGAAACTAAATAAAAGAGAAAATCGAATTTATTTATTTTTTTTACTTTTTATAATTTTTTGATTAAAAAAAACAAAACAAACTTAAATTAAAATTTTAATAAATCTAAAACTAAACAAAAATTTAATAAATTTCAAGCTAACGTATATTTAAAACTATCAAACTCACATCTCATAAAAAAAAATCTACGCTAACTTAAAATCAAAGCGTTCTAACTATACTAACCCTAAGCTAAACTAAATAACAAAATCAAACCTGTGTAAATGAAGGTGGAATTACGTATTTGTCTTTGCAGGAAGGCGGCTACTTGAAGAGCAAATATGGCTGCGTTTGGACAGATATGGATTCGCTTGTAGGGAGCTGCGGGAGGATGAGGCTTATTTTGCAGGTTGGACGCCGAGTATGGAGCGTCACTGTGGCAGCGTTGAGGAGAAGATGGAGCAGGCAAAAGCGTATGGCTGCATGGGAGAAAACGATGAGAGAGAAAGAGTGATGGGACATAGGGATTTGCAGGTTTCAGCAAAGGTGTGGATAGCAGTCGATGAATGAAAACGATGGATGAGATAGTAAGCAGCTGCGTGGAAATGGTTGCAATGGGAAGGAAGACGCAAGCAGAGAGCTGCGTGAGGGAGATTTGCAGCGGAATAGGAGTTGCACAGGTAAAGGGAGCAGCGGACATGCAGGGGTGGATGCAGGGTTTTGGAAGTCAAAGGATTATGCAGCGTGGAATGGCAGAAACGCTTGGTGCGGATAAGGTGAAGGAGTGACAACGTGGAGCAACCAACGCAGGGAGCCACGGGTGTTGTGTTTTTTGTTTGTAGATGTGTAGAACTGCGGATATTTGGGGAGGATACGCAGGAAAGGAAGTTGGGCAGCGTGGATGGTGGGATAAAAAATGGCAATGCTAAAACTTGGCAACAATCCAGGAGGTCCACACAGCCTCCCTAAAAATTTTCCTGGAAATGAAACCCCAGCAAGTAGATAGTTTCGACCTTCTTCAGAAAAATTGAAAAACCCGTTGAGGATTATCCCTGCAAAAATGATGCTAAGGCCAGATCTTACCCTCCAAGGCCTAGATCTGGCTTCAAAACAAGATTATATCCTTAGCTCCAAAACCTGTAACAACAAAAGCAAAAATATCCAGAAATAATAATGCAAGGATTAACACTAAAACCCTACAAATAAATTACAATATTTACATATTTTCGACTCTAAGCAGCCAGATTTGTCAATAATTCATAGTAATATTTTCAGAATTTCAGATTTACTATGAGATACTTTAGAAAACTTCTCATGCATTCAAAAGATAAACTTAAATGATAAACCCAGGATCAAAACTGGCTGGGCTATTCAAGAAAATGCTTTCCGGGAGTTGGCTAGTTCAGCCGAGAACTTCCCCAAATGCCCGTTGATCTTCACAATCTAGATTTCCTACACAGTTCACTTCCTCTATCAATAAAGAGGGAAAAAACAGTACTAAAATTCAAATCCAATGGAGATACCTGCCATTATTTTCAGAAATTCTATTACCATTCAAACCCTAGTGAGTAAACAAGATACCTATGTTCAACATCACTCTTCATCAAGCTATTACCAATGGCTAAAATTAAATTTATGCAAAAAAATGAAACAGCTTACAGCATTTCAAAAGAGTAACACCAGCAAGATTTCAACCCCAAAGTCTTTCTTTATGGCACAAGAAAAAGATTACAAGAAAGCTTTCTTTAGCATAAGACTCACAGATCGAATGATCTCAAATGACCCCTAACACCCTATTTAAAGGAAAAATTCCCAACAGCTAGTTCGAGTGATCCATGTCAAACTAATCTTGACCGTCGATGAGGATCAAAATCCCTTTCAATCTCATCTGTCGAAATTTTAAATGCATTTTAATATATTAAAAATTAAAATTTTGCATTTATTTTCTCAAAATTTTTGACTTATTATTATTTTATTTTATTTTTTCATTTTATTATTTTATTTTTTTTTTATTTTTAGTTATTTTTAATTTTTTAATTTTTATTTTTATTGTTTTTAATTTTTTATTTTTGGTTCTCGAACCTTGGCCTTTGAAAAACTACCTAGGACCTAGGAATTAGGACTTATGAGAGGATTAAAACATTTTTCTAACCCTCAAGACACTTTACATCATGACTTTTACAATTTTACATCTCAAGGGAGAAAACCCATTTGACATAGACCCTCATACACTACCCAGTTCTGCGACACAAATATAATTTAGCAGATCAAGCAATTTGTAATAACCTAACCAAATAGTTAGAATTATTTCCAAATTACTTTTACATAGACTCGAAGCACGCTAGGATTCCCCTAAGATTCTAATGACAAAATTCATTCCGGCTTTGGGGTTAGGCTGAAGGAAAACTCTGCCGATCATGGATCGGTGAGACAAAAAACCTTCCGGAACGTCGATTATCACTAGAAAATTAGGTTTGCCTAGGCAGTTTACATACATGACTCAGATCTGCTAAGATTATGTACAATTTACACATGCAGACTGGGTTTACAACATAATATGATCGGACTGATGATGATTGTTGAATGACACGGACACGTCGATCAGGCACTATCCTTTTTGCGAAAAAGGGGGTGTACTGCTATAGGCAGTTGACACGTAGTGGTCAATAGGGAGAACGGAATCTAGGAGAATGATGGGAAAGAAATTCGTATTTCGGTCAAGGAGGCCTTAAGGACTTCTTCACTCAGCCTTTAGGGCGAGAGGAAAGGACCTCAAAGCTTTTATACTTCGCTTGGCAAAAGAGATGGCTTATCAAGATAAATTCCCCAATGGAATTATCCCTAGGATATTTCATTCACATACATGGCCCAAACATTGAGAGATGCTATATGGAAACAATAATTTCACAAATTTGCAATTATGCAATGCAACAATCAACGCTATTACAACGAAAATCCCATTCAATGCATATGACAAAAGTAAAACAAGAATAAAATTAAAAGTGTGTATTTACATGTAATATAACATATCCAACAATCAATAATTTGACAATAAAGAAGCTCCAAGATAAAATACTCCAATCCAAACATCAAAATTCATGCATGCTCCAATTCTTCATCCCAGAAAAAGTGTGAAATTCTCTAAAGAGAAGACAAATCCAATCCAAAGTGATGATGAGAAAATGAACTCATCTCACTTGTATTTATACACTAATTAGGAGTTCGGATTAGTTTCTTATGCCTACATAAGCCCCAAAAAAAATAATTTGCTAATAACCTAACTTTTGGTGACAAACCGACCAAACTAGCGCATAAATGAAATAATAAGCCTCTCAAGACATCAAATGATAAACAATACATGTCGTAGGGCCCTCCAAGAGGCTTGATAATGTCCATGGGTGCCATAATGGAAAATAAGACCCTCAAAAGTGATGGACAAGGTGGTGGCCCCTTGTTCTCCAAACAATAAATCTATGGTGCTCTAAGTGGCTGTGGGGGCACAATAATAACCTCATGGATCTCCAAATGAGTCCAAGATGCCTATAGACCATCTTTAAGGGCTCAAATGATAGTGTAGGTGATGCACCATCACCCTACGAGTCCTAGGTCTGTTGCCAAGTGCATGGTACATCTGTGGGGCTGGCTGGGCAAAGGTGAACCTGTGCATCTTCCTCGTCCAATCTCTAACATATCTGGGGATCCATGGAGTGTTGTTTACTGTTGTGGAGGCCCATGGCTCTCAACACACTCCCTATATGTGTCAATGTAGCCCTCTAGAGGGTTAGGACCCCGTATAGGAAGACCAAAACCAAGATGGAGACCATTTGCTATCTTGCATAAGATCCAATACGTCCCCTAGCCTTCTAGTACAACAAGTCATCAAGGAAATCGAGTAAAAGAGCTTACAAACCATGGACCACAAGTGGGGACTCCATAATGGCCTACCCTTCCATAATGGGCTTTGGCATGTGTTAATGTCTCCAAACTCCAAATGGTGTTAACCAAGTATCCCATTAGGTGGTTTCTACTTCTGAAAGGAATAATATGTCCAAGGTACATCCTTTAAAAGGTGGTGGTATGTGATAAAGAGGTGAATGGAGTAGGGGATGAGAAAGGCAGCCTTGGGCCACATGCTGGGGTACAAGGGTGGCTAGTAGAAGAAAAGCCCACACTTGGGTATATAATGTATAGGAGGGAGCAATCCTGGTACATGAGGTGCCCCAACTTCTATTTTTCGACCTTTCTTTATATGTCTTTTGTCTTTTTATGATTTTTCTTTAATTCTTTGCTCGGGACTCAAGGGGTAAGAGCATGATGTGTAAGATATAGCAGTGGATACCTCCTTTGAAGGTAGGGTGGTTTATTGCCCACCAGGGGTTGAGACAACCATGGATTCCTATATGATAAAGGAGGCTCATAGAACCTTTAGGAACCAAGGTGATGGCCATGATGATGGGGTAGAGCTCATGTTTTGGCTTTTTTCCATGTGCTAAATGTGTTTGTCCTGGACGTCTTTTACATTTTGTGGTGCATTTTCCTATTGAATGTGGTCAGATATGCTTTTACTTTTCTTTTTAGCTACATCAACCTCCAAGCCTGACCCAAGGTGTGGGCAAGGGAAAGGGGAGAACTAGCCCTATGTGGACCCAGTGGAGGAATGTGGACCCAGGTGGGAGAAATGATGAATGGAGTAATACTGAGTGGAAATGGGGTAATATATGTGGATGAGGGAGTGGGACCACACAACCAAAATCAGAGTTTCTCATGAAATACCATCCCTAAAGCCAAATGGTCAGTAAAAGAGATCCCACAAGACTTAAATCCAAGGTTAATATCCAAAAGGGGTCTAGGGGAAAAGAGCACAGACCTAGCCCATTCTTTCTACCAAATCCCCCCATTAATCCATGCCTAGAAGTGTCCATGATAAGCAAACTACAATACTCAATTACCAAATGACAAGGCATACCTTTAGGTTCAAGAGGCCCATCTTCAAACATACGATCATGGCAGATGGGTGAGGGACCACATGGCTGGGTCAGGTGGCAGAGAAGTGGCACAACGAGCTAGCTGGTGGCTGGAAGGGGTTGTTGGCTGCTAGCTGAGGACCATCTTGGAGAAAAAATAATTTTCCTAGGGGTATCACCCACAAAATGGTGGGTAACAATGCCCTAATAAATCTCTACACTATCAAAAATGTTAGTCAGTCGATGAGTTTGAAGAATGAGCTCCAGAATAAAAAGATGACTAATGACGACGCTATGGCTTCATACTTTATAAGTACTTCAGAAATCATAGATCAAATTTCAGCTATTGGAGAATCTATTCTCAATCAAGAACTTGTGACTACAACACTCAATGGTCTTCCTAGACTATGGGATGCATTGGTCGTGGGCATAAGCAGTTGGAAAGAACCTCCTTCATTTGAGATATTATGTACATTATCTGCTGAAGAAGAAGCAAGATTGATGACCAAAGATTGTTAAGATGAAGAAGTTCAAGCCCTTACAACTCGCTTCAAGAACAAGGGAAAGAAGAAGTTTGAACCTCAACAATAGAAGGGATCTTCTTCCTCTAAGAAAAAGAAAGACTTATCAAAGATACAATGTTAGTTTTTGTAGCATCGAATGGTGTTCTAGTCTTAAGACTTTGGGAGAGACTAAAACAAAGGAGTTCTTCGAAACCCATAAATCATTTATGGAAATTCCACCTAGAGATGGCTCAATTAAATTAATTGACCATAATTGAAAATTTCTAGCCTAATTTATGAAAAATGGTTCATTAATTAATTGAGAAAGGTGAGAATTCTCTAAAAACTCACATGGATCAACTTGGAGATGATCTCAACCATCAGTTAAGTTTTAATCTTATCCGTTGGAGTCTCAACTGGAGATTATAACAAGAGGTCGATGGGTAGATGGAGAACACACCAGTGCAAATACTCAGTGATCTAGACAGATCGATTTTCTAGTGCAGATGATTCAGCGTGAGAAATTGAGTCAAAGATTGAGTAGCAGGTGGCATAGCAGCAACATAACAGTATTCCGAAGGAGTGTCTAGTTCCCAAGAGTCAGAAAGAGGAGGCTGAAATTTTCTCCAGGAAGCAATGCAGGGACAACACAGTTGCTTCAACAAAGTAGTTCAATTTGGCTAAAGGGAAGGTCATTTTCAATTCCTGAGACTGGGAGGATTTTTGACAGTGTCGGAGAGAGAGTTTTCGATTCAGCATCAAGAAGGACAACTTGATTAGCATCCATTTTGGGATGAGCATTTGGCAGGCTGCGCAAAGGTGACACGGGCCGTGCGTAGAGGGTTTGGACGACTTTCTTTTTAGAGGCAGTCAGGTGTCGGGATTGCTTGGAGAGAGTGTAAAATCCCTCAATATATTTTTGCCAGTGTTTCTCTTGGGTAGAATCGTTAGTTTGGTGACATTTTATTGTACTTAGAAATTTAGTTGCTGCATAATAATTCGGAGTTAAGATGGATCTCAGCTAATAATAATTATTATTATTATTATCCAATTTTAAGGTCACAGCCAAGCCATACACCAAATTAGTGTATGAGACCCCATTGTTTGCGGGACAAGGAACCCACCTTCGTGCAGCGATTTGACTGCTAAGTCTACGAAGGCATACATACTCTACCCCCCTCTAGTTTTGACCCTGTGACCTCTTAGGAGTAAACACATGCTCTTAACCATTAGGCCCACTCAAGTTGTACCAGATTTCTCGCATTGGGTTTTTCTGGGGACTTTTGTCTAAAAATAACAGTGTCATAATTTTTGTGTGTGTGCTAACATTTCTCAGTTTCCAACATCTTTATTTCCACAAAGTTTATTTTTATTTGTGAAGAAATTGCAATGTGATTAATTCGATATTTATCATAAATTAATAAATTGAATAATCAGTTAGGAGAATTAATTCAAGTTGTTGCATTTCAAGGAATTTTCACATATAATGCTATGGTTGTCAAGAATATGGATATTTCAAGAGAGATTGCCCTAATATGGCTAATAAGAAAAGAAAAGGGAAACAACATGCTTCCACAACAGAGGTTGAAGAAGATGAAAAGCCAAAGAAGACCAAAGGTGAGAAAAGACTTCTTCTACTATGCTTTCACAGGTTCCTTTGCATATGATGATGACATGTGGTTGGTAGATAGTGGAGCATCAAGACACATGACCGGAGAGCGTGGGAATCTTTCAAGCATGACAGAGAAGAAGTTATCTCAAAGGGTTGAATTGGGAGACAATAACAGCTATGCAATCAAAGGAGTTGGAAAGGCATCCACACAGCTAGAATCTGGTAACCACGTACATCTCAACAATGTCCTTTATGTCCCTGGTTGAAAAAAGAATCTTGTCTTTGTTTCTTGTTTAGAAGATTAGGGATATAAGGTTTCTTTTGTGGATGGCAAAGTACTTCTGTGCTCAAAGGGCTCTTAGTATAAATGATGCTAGGGTTATTGGGATTCGTATTGGAAGGTTGTATGGACTTGTGAGTCAACCAAATCAAGCATTATTATATGACAAAATAGATCCAGTTGTGTTATGGCACCAAAGGTATGGACATCTTCCTTTTAGAGCATTGCTTGAATCAAGTGAAATAGTGTCAGGGGTTCCTGAACTACAGATAAAGAACGATGGTGTATGCAAAGGTTGTGCTCTTGGGAAGAAAATCAAGAATCCATTTCCAAACAGTGACAACAAATCTAAGAAAACTTTGGACTTGATTCATTCTAATGTCTTTGGTTCAATGCCCGTGAAATCACTTGGTGGTTCATTGTACTATGTGGTATTCATTGATGACTTCTCCCAGAAGACATGGATCTATCTCTTAAAGTCAAAATATGAGGTATTCGACATGTTCCAAGAATTAAAAGCTGGAGTGGAAAACCTGACAAGTAAGATTATCAAGATATTGAGATTTGACAATGGAGGAGAATACACCTCAAAGGAACTTATTGCTTTCTGCAAGTAGGCTAGGATTAAGAGGGAGCTAATTGTCCCCTATAATCCACAATAGAATGGTGTAGCAGAACAAAAGAACAGATCCATTGAAGAATCTATCAAGGCAATGCTGCATGATTTGGACTTTCATTGTTCTTATGAGCGAAGCATCACGGGCACCTGTGTACATTCAAAATCGAGGTCATCATAGAGTTCCGGAAGGTATGACTCTTGAAGAAGCCTTCTACAAAAGGAAGCCTGAGGCTGGGCACATGAGAATCTTTAGTTTTCCTGTATATATTCATGTTCCTAAGGATAATAGGAACAAGCTTGAGCCTTCAAGAAAGAAAGACATATTTGTTGGATACAATGAATCTTCAAAAGCTTACAAAATATATATTCCAGAGCAGTGTCAGATTGAGGTCAATCGAGATGTCATCTTCGATGAGAAAGTGACATATTGGAATTCTAAGGAAGTCGTCATAGATTCCTTGGAAGAAGTTCAACAAGAAGCCTCAAGGGAAGAGAACTCGAGTTCTACAGAATCTACCAGAAGCCTAGAAGGGTCTCAAGATCTAGCAGAACCAGTCATAGTTCTTGAGATCAAGAAGAGACCAGCATGGCTTAGATCCACATTAGAAGAGGCGAAAGGACACGTAGCTCCTGTCGGCACATCTAGAGAAGTGAAGGAACCTAAAAGGTTCTCCAACTATGCAACTCTCGTGACAAAGTTCATTGATGAAGAACCTTACACATATGAAAAAGCATCTAGTAAGCAATTGTGGAAGGAAGCAATGAATGAAGAGTACCAATTAATAATGAGGAATGATGTTTGGGAAATTGTGCCAAGGCTTGAAGGGAAGTCTGTGGTGACTTCCAAGTGGATCTACAAGATAAAACATGTTGCAGATGGTAGTATTGACAAATACAAGGCGAGGTTTGTGGCTAGAGGATTATCCCTGAAAAAAGGAGAAGACTATGAGGAGACTTTTTATCTAGTTTCCACGTGCACCTCCATTAGATCCATAATTTCTCTTGTTGTTGCGTTGGGATAGAATTTGCACTAGATGGATGTGAAGACTTCTTTCCTTGATAGTGTGATTGAGGAAGAGTTGTACATAGAGTAATCTCAAGGATTTGAGGTATATGGAAAGGAGTCTCATGTTTGTAGGTTGAAGAAGGCCTTGTATGGACTCAAGCAAGCTCCAAGAGCTTGGTATGCTCGTATAGATAGTTATCTGACGAGATTGGGATTCACCAAAAGCAAAGACAATCCAAACTTTTACTTTAAGGTTGTCAAGAATGCACTTGTGATCTTCCTATTATATGTAGATGACTTGTTTCTGACAGGTGTCGAGCCTCTTATCATTCAGTGCAAGAAGCAGTTGGCTTCTGAGTTCGACATGAAGGATCTTAGGTTGATGCACTATTATTTGGGATTAGAAGTATGGAAGAAATTGGGTAAAGTCTTCCTTTGTCAGGGAAAGTATGTGTTAGAGATCCTTGAAAAATTAGGTATGATGGATTGCAAATCCATGGCAACTCCCATGGTGACTAACTTGAAGAAGTTAAGAGGCTCCGACTCCAAATTGATATATCCATCTATGTACCGACAATTGATTTGAATGTTGATCTATTTGGTTAATACCAGGATGGACATTTGCTTTTTTGTGAACACCTTGATCCAGTTCCGGGTAGAACCGAGACACAAGCATTGGATTGCAACAAAGCACATCTTGAGATATTTGCGTGGTACAGTGAACTATGGCTTGAAGTGTGTTGCAAACAAGAATGTACAACTTCAGGGATATACAGGCACTCATTGGGCAGGAAGTGATGAAGACATGAAGATTACCTTGGGAGTATGCTTCAGTTTGGGATTTGCTATGATATCATGGATAAGCAGGAAGTAGAGGTTGATTGCACCCAGAACTGTTGAAGCAGCATACATGGCAGCGAATGAGGCCTATACTAAAGCAGTATGGCTTTGGAAGTTTGCAGGATTATTTGGCCAAGAGTTGGAACCGACAGTGATACACTGCAATAATCAAAGTTGTGTGAAGTTTTCAAAGAATCGGGTGTTCCAGGACAAGTTGAAGCATTTTAAGATCAAGTACCACTACATCCGTGACATGGTGTGGAGGAGAGAAATAGCACTCTGGTACATCTCCATCGATGAGAAGATAGTTGATATTCTGACGAAGTCGCTGCCAAGGGAAAAGTTCATGTACTTCAAAGACAAGTTGGGCTCGTGGTGATCACCCCTCTCATTGAGAGGGAGTGTTGGTTTGTCTACAACACAGACGGACATTCTCCTGAAGGGGAGAATGGGTCTAAGAGATCGAGAGGTCTCAATAGGTAGTTTTGAGTGAGTGTCTCTTGGAGGAGGACCCTAATCACACACCATAAATGGTGGAGTGAGGTCTTGGACCTTGATCACACACCAGGCATGGTGGAGTGAGGTCCTTCAACATCTGGACCCTGATCACACACCGGAAGGGTGGAGTGAGGTCTTGGACCCTCATCACACATCGAGTAGGGTGGAGTGAGGTCTTGTTCAACATCTAGACCTAATCACCAACCAAGAAGGGGTTGATTGAGGCCTTGGCCCAGAGTGCTCACCAGCAAGTGTGAGTGAGTGCTTGCTAGTTGAGGGTATCAACATTTTTGGCCTAGGTGGTGGCCCTGGGATTCGAGGATTGGTCACTCTGGAGGAGTGAGTCTTGATATGTTGATGACATTTCCATGGGTTTGGTACCGCCTCTGATAAGGCCACTAGCGGATGCTGATGATAGATGATGATGTTGATAATAATGGATAAACTTTTGTTTAGAGAAATTTGTTCAATCTGAGAACACCTATGACATCGATTATGAATACCTCCCTAGTAAAGAGAAAGTGTTGAATTTGTAACTATGGTCGGTCTTCATAATGTACTTGTGGTCACTTTATGTAATTATATTTATCATTGTAAAGAATATTTATAAATGCTTGAGTCAAAGGAAAATTTATTTTTGAGTCAAAGTTCCATTGCGACTTTTAAAAGATGTAAATTTGAGTTTTTAAAATGGAATTTTTGGCTCCAAAAGTGACAAGTTAGCCCTGGCCAAGAGACGCATCCATTCACCCTAGACAAACTACTATATAAAGGCAGCTCAAGCTCCTTATTTGGGTAATTTGCATTACTCTCTCAAGACAATTTTTGGGCTAGTGAGTGAAGATCGAGAAGGCCAAAGAAGGATGAAGAAAAAAGTTGAATTTTCTCTCTCCTATCTCTCTCTAGCAACTTGCACATGTGAAGGAAGCTCCCTCTGTGATTCGCATTTTCAAGACAACTGTTGCAGGGGGGCCGAAATTTTCTGGGTTACTGGGGCAATGCTGCAGGGCCGAAATTCTAGGGCATCTGGTATTGCAGGAGGGCCAAAATTTTAAAAGTGTAGGATCAAGAGAAAAGTGCAACGCCACATTTGGGTGACTTGACTTGGAGGAGAAGACCAAGTTTGACCATAGGTCTAGGTGTGTCTCTCTTTGAACAAGAAGAATTTCTCTATTGAAAAGGTTGTAGGGTTTTTCCCCGTAGTGGGTTTTCCCAGGGTAAATCTTGTCTCTCTTTTGTGCATTGTGATCTCTATTGTTCTACTGTTCTTTATTGTTGAATTTCTAAAGTATAATTGTTGAATGATATATGGGGACAAGTTAAAAGAAGATCTACATCAAAAGTAATTATCAGAATTTCAGAAATATTGTGCTAACCCTAATTGCACTAGAAAATCAACACCCCTTAGGGGTTGGAAACACCTAATAGAGTATTCCTTTAGCCACTCATGCCTAGGGAAGAAACACCATTGCGAGTTCAAAGCCCCAAATTTGGAAGGGAAGCCTTGCTTGCAGTGTCAAATAGGCCTTTACATTCAAGCATGGTCCACTTAGATGCAAAAATTATTATTGTACTTGATGATTTGTTGCTTGCTAGAATTTGTAATGTGATCATTAGTTGGTTCCACAGCCATGACCTGGGCAACTTAACTGGGGCCCAAACCTCCATAGATTGACACATACAAGTAAAGCGCTAAGAGCCATGGGACTCCAAGCAGCAATAGAGCATCATACACACCCTTGGGCACCTCCAGTACCCATGGCATTTTGGCACATTGCCCTACATTTAATGACTTATTGAGATGATGCACCTGGTCCCAACATGGTCCCCAGTCAGCTTAGTAATTTATGAGGGATGGCAGCTAATCCAGGGCCCAGATGAGGATGGTCTCACACGTTGAGACATGGGAGGGATAACACCAACTTGGAAGCCCTCAACGTTGGAGCAAAGACAGGCACTCTGGCCATTTGGAGACCCATGAGACTACCTTTGTTTCCCCAAGATGAATTTTGGGGTCCATAGAGGGATATTGAGAAAACTTTGAGGGCCAACCCTCAGAGGGTGATTTTAGAGAGCTTCTACACCAAGTTTGGCACTAAGAGGCACCAATGCATGCCCTAGAAGGCCTAACGCATGGATGACATCAACATAACTTACGCTATGGGTCACACGTGTGGGAATGTTTTTATGTTTTAGGTCTTCGCTAATGGGTTGGCTTGTAACCCACCTCATCATTGTAATTTTACTTATCCTAGAGGCTTTTAAGCTAAAATAGATGTTATTCCTCCTCATATAAATAGAGGAGAAGACTATTGTATTTCTCATCATCGCTAGGACTTGGATATTTTGGCCTCTCATAGAGAATTTCAGCCTCTTTCTCTTGTGGAGGAAATCAGATCTATGAATGCATTTTGATATTTGGAGCTACTCGCTTGTCTATGGAGCTATTGTCTTGGATCAATGGATGGAATTTCGTGCATGTTATCTTGTAAGTGAGCATTTTGTTAGATAAATCTTTTCTTTATGTCTAATGTATGGAATTTATTGAATCTAGAGTTTTCTATTGTGCCCCAATTTATTGAAGATCTATTGGATAGAATCTAGATATCATTATTGCATGCATTACATGAATAACATGTGAATGATAATCCTAGCAGTGAACTTTGATTGTCTCGCCCATGAAACTTCTTGATATATTGCATAGGTAATCAATCGCTAGGGTTTTTGGTGCCAGGGCATGAATTATCCTTCCTCCTTAGCAACTTTTAGCTATCTAATTGACTCATAGACTCCATCCTCCCAAGGAGCTAAGCACTGGCCATCCTTTCTTGGCGATCAAATCACTTTTCATCCATAAATTGTCTTTTTCCTCTTGACCTAATTAGGTCCCTTTAAGGCCAAGCATCTACACTAGGGCTTGGTGTGAATCTCTGGGGAGGAAGCATTCTTGAGATTGGATAACCTAAACATCAAGAGGATAGCATTTTCCACAAAATAACCCCTTTGGTGGCCATCCACTTCAATCTCGTCCATAAATTCCTTTGCCCTAGTCATTTCCCTAGGGTACAACCCTAGTTTGGATTTAGCTTCAACTTGGGGGCTTCTCGAGGGTTTCATGTGCCCTTTTCTTGATGGAAACCCTTTCTCGACATCTTGACCTTGAGTCATCCTAACTCTCAACCAACAGATCAAACCCCACGCAATATCTTGCCCATTATAGGCCTCTACAAGGAAAGTGAATTGTCTCCTCTTCATAAAGGGAGACTTAAACCTAAAATTGTGTCTTTCCCTTTGAAGCCTCTAAGTCACCCTGCACCTCAAATTTTAGAATACCTATTGGGTGACCTATATACATACCAGAACTCCTCCCATTGGTGAAAACCTATAAAGAGCAGGGGGTTTTGGCTGTAGTGATAGTGGGCCATCACCCTATTATTGTCTCTTGGTCTAGTATTAGCCTTATAGGGTACCCCTCTTCAAGGCTTGCTAGATTTTGCAACAACAAGACCTGGGACATTATTTGATGGGCATCACTTGTTCCAAAGCCTAGAAGATGATGGTCATCCTTGAGATGACAAGGGAGGGCTTGCACATCACCTTGGAGCCCCAAAGCTTGAGTTAGAGAGTGCCACGTCACCCCCTTTGTGTGAAAATTCCTAATCCTCAAGGAACCCCTACTGCAGCAAATCTGACTCTACTTCACCTACTTGATTTTAATATTCATTCATCAAGTTATTCTCTGAATATTGAAGCAAATTACTTTCGCAGCCTACATTACTTTAATATTTGATTACATGAAACAGAAAACTGAGCAAAGAACAAGATACACAGGACACAGTTATTTTTGGACAAAATAGTCCCCGGAAAAACCCAATGCGGGAAAACCGGTGCAACAACTCTAAGGGTTTTCTATTATTAAGCAGTAATTCTAAATTGAAATGTTGGTAGTCCTCTCAGCAAACTAGTGACAGAGAAAATACAATGGCAGAAAAACTGAGTGAGTTTTATCTCACTTCACTCGGCAAATTCCAACTAATCTGGCAGCAAAACTAGCTAACCCCAACTACTTCTGCATAGGCCCTGGGTCAGCCCTACAGGCTCTGCGTCAACTCTGTGTTGTCTCTTCTGCCCACTGCGTCAGCTTTCCCGGCTGTTCCAACAGTTCCCCAATAGTTTTGGCTTTCTACGTGGAGGGCAGCTTCTGCTTCTGCGCTGGCCCTTTTGGCTTTGCGTCAGGCCTGCGTGGGCCCAAATTGGCCCAGCGTTAGTCCTCTTGGCTGCTGCGCTGCCTCCACTAGCTTCTCTCCGCCTCTCTGTCAGTACTTTTGAACTATTCTTGCCCCTCTACTCAACTGATCACCTAGTTCGAATTTCTCAGCTTCCTAGCCCCAGAAATCGAACTCTAAGATCAATCTATTCTCTCCGTGTGTGTTTCTAAATGTAACCCAAGCCTCCTTATACTTTTCTCGTTGGGACTTCAACGACCGAGATTAAGTCTCTAATCAACGGCTAAGATTAAAACTTGACTTGATCCGCCTTCTAAATCATTCTCACCCATATTTTGATTAATACCCATTACTATTTTATTTTTTCTAAGTTTAGACTTAGGAACCCCATAAAAATATTAATTATTTTAATAAAATACAATCTAGGTGGAATTTCACCAACGGTTTTGGGTTCTTTAGAACTCATGTGCCTTAGCCTCTCCACCAATTTTCATGGCTAGAGCACATCCAATGCTACCAAAAACTAACACTTTGCTCCTTTGAGGGTGACTTAACGCACCATGGACATGACATTTTGGCCTAGAGTCACTTTAGAGGCTTGCACATAATACTGGAGATGTACCTTAGAGTATGGAGCACTCATTAGCGCATATTACACCTTTTGGTGGCTTAGAGAGCTCATTTCGAGGATGACATCATGCTTTAGGAGCATTTTCTACCACACGCGGGCATTTATGCCACTCTTGTTATGCTTTTGAGCTATGAGGTTGGTTTGTAACCTCCTTCTTGTGGACATTATTTGTTTTATTATAAAAAATTTGTGACTGAGAGAAAGGAGAATATCAATGTTTGACTAACATGAACAAGGGATCGCATGTAGGCTGAAACATGCCACACTGGCTTATTGGGTGGTTCTGACTTTGTATCTCCTAGGGGGGCCAACATGATGAAAATCACATGTAATTATCATGCTATATTAGGGGTAACACCTCTTAAGGCATCAATTTCAATGGCACAATCTAAAGCTATTACTAAGTTCTAACACCATAAAAAGTAATATACACCATAACAAATTGCCTGGTAAAGGCCCAACCTTTTTATACTATTAGTTTTTGTATCATCGGATGGTGCTCTGGTCTCAAACTGTGTAGAGGATAAAACACAAGAGATCTCAAAAACCCAGAAATCCTTTCTAGAAATTCCACCTAGAGATAGTTCAATTAAATTAATTGATCGATAATTAAAAAATTCCTAAGTCTAACTTAGGAAAATCGGTTAATTAATAGGAATTAATTGAGAAAGGTGAGAATTCTCTAGAAACTCACATGGATCGACTTAGAGATGATCTCAACCATTAATTAAGATTTAATCATGGTCGTTGAAAACTCAACTGAAGATTACAAGAGGAGGTCATGGAGTTGACGGAGAAAACACTTGGAGAGCAATTCCTTAAAACAAGTAGAATTTCCCAGTTGCACTGATTCAGCAGAGAGAAGTTCGAGCCAAAGAGGGGACGCAAAGTCAGTGAGGGGCAAAGTCAGTGAGTCGAGAGGAAGTTTTCCAGTTCCGGAGAGTCAATTACAGGAGGGTCAAGTTTCCCCAATGGGGCTGCAGAGGGCCTGCATAGAAGCTTCAGAGGCAGAGTTCGATTTCGCCAAACAAAGGGTCAATTCAGTTGCTGGAGGTCGGGGGAATTTTTGGAGGGGCTAGCGAGTCATTCTCAGAGGCTGAGTTGGGCAGACAACTTGATCAGAGCAGCTTCCAGGCAGAGCTTGAGAGGGTCTATGCAACATTGGCACAGAGGTTGATGCAGGGGTTCGAGCAGCCCAGTTTGTGCCAGTATTTGGAGCTGGATTTGGGTCGAGTGAGGCAAGAATTGTTTCAGTTTAACTAATTTTGTGGTTAGATTATCTTGTAGAGGATTGCCAATTTTGGGCATCCAGTTGTACTTAGAATTTCTCACTATTGCATAATAATAAAACCCTCAGTTGTTGCACCAATGGGACATTTGTCCAAAAAAATTGTGTCAAGTTTTTAAGTGTGTGCTAGCATTTTCTTAGTTTCTAACATTTTTATTTTCTATAGTGTTTTTTATGGTGAAACTTGCAGTGTGATTTATTCGATATTTGTCGTAACAAATCAACTTCATAATTAATTTATAGTTAGAAGAATAAATTTCCGGTTGCTACAATTAGAATTGTAAATTTTCACATGGTATCAGAGCATAGTTTACGGAGAGGAGGCTCAGAGACAAAGAGGGAGAATTTTGTGGCTCAAAGGGAGCAACCACACAAATTTCCAAAGGCTGCACAGTGCCTAGCTAGGCAGTGTGAATTGCTAGACAGGGGGTTAAATTTCCAATTACAGAGCACAGGAAGGGTCGATTTGTTCGGGAAGTGATTCCAGCAAGCAGTAGGTGAGCAACTTAGTGTTTTCGCAGAGAAGATTTCTTGTCTGAGGCTTGAGCGCAGTTGGTTTTTGCAGCAGTTTGCAGTAGAAGAATCAACACCGGGTGGAAGAGAAATTGCACACACAGGGAGTTTCTGTCAGAGGGTTTCTAGTTTCAGAAATCCAAAATTTCTAGTTGCAGCAGGAATTAGCAGCAGGCAGATGTTTTCACTCCAAGAAGGAGCACAATTAGCTACACTAGCAACCAAGTAGGTGAAAGAGGGATAATTCCGCCCTAGGTTAAGTATTTGCAATGATGGCTTCAGCAGGACTCTAAGATTAGGACATATTAGAGGGTGCATCGAACTATTGTATCTGGAAGGTCAAGATGCCATTCCTGCTAGATGAATTTGGTTTGAAGCAATACACAAAAATGTTGTTGTCATGCCTACAGATCCAGATCAGCTAGGGAATTACAATAAGGAGATGACCAAGGCGAAGCGATTGATTCTCGATGGAGTTCGAGATCATATAGTCTCACATGTTGCAGCTAAGAATACAGCCAAAGAAATGTGGAATGCTATTGCGTCACTATATCAGAACCCTTCCAAGTAGTGGAAGATGTTCTTGAAGGAAAATTTGAGGAATGTTCAAATGCAGAAGGGTGAAGGCATTAACCCCTATCTCACTAGAACTTGTGTCACCAAGGAATGGGATACCTTCGTCCAGGGCATTCTAGGATGAGATCAGTTACCTGGGTGGAACATGATGTGGGAAATTCTCACATAAGAGGAGATGAGGCGAGCTCTAATAAAGAGCTCCATCAACAACAGTAGCAGTAGAGGATCGACGGGTGTGAAGGAGGAAGAAAATGTTGTCCTTGCATTGAAAGGGAAAGCAAAAGGTCCTAGTCAGGGACAAGGCTCGTAGGGAGAGAAGAAGAAGAAGAAGGATCTGTGGAAGATCAAGTGCTTCAGGTGTGGCAAGTTTGACCACTACAGTACCCAGTGTCCTCAAAGAAGAAAGACAAGAAGAAGAAGCAGGAGCAAGAAACAACTTCGACAGAGATAGATCAATGGTCCTCCATGTTGGAGGAACAATTTGCAAAGTATGCAATTATACCTCCAGGAGAGAGGTGGGAAGACATCAAGTTCTAGACTCCAAGGTTGCAGAGATCCAGGCAGGGTCCAACACAGATGTGACAAGGAGGTCAGCTCTAGATTATTGCAGCAGGATCATTACCCTTGCTACAGGGGCCCACAGTATTCAGTAGCAAGAGAATCATTGTTAGTGGGTGCATTCAGTTCCAGAGTGACAATTGTAGACCAATTGTTGTCAAATTTTGAGGGGTGCAAAGCAGTGTTGATAGCAGTGCAGGAGGCACAGTGCAAAGTCAACAACAACACATATTTCCCAATGGACAATGCAGAGGCTAGTAGCAGTCAGACACTTAGGAGATAGTTGTGGCACAAAGACACAATTGATTCGAATACTTCTCAGTTACAATAGTTGCAACAACAACAACAACAGTGAGAGGGAGTGTTAGTTAGGTTGTAGTGCAGATGCAGAGTTGGCAGCAATACAGGTTGTACAGTGCAGTGTCAGTAGCAATACAGATGCATCATGGTTCATCTACAACCAGTGGCTGATGAATCAGAGTTAACACAGTGGTTTATGGACAGTGGTAGGCAACTACAGATGTCAAACATCAGCAGAGTGTATGGGAGGATGATGCAGAGACAGACTCTTGTAGAAATGCAACACTAGAACACCTTCGTCACTAAGAGGGTGTTAGTTTTGGTAGCATCAGATGGTGTTATAGTCTCAAAACTTTGTGGAGAGGCTAAGACATGGGAGATCTCAAAAACCCAAAAATCTTCTAGAAATTCCACCTAGAGATAGCCCAATTAAATTAATTGATTGATAATTAAAAAATGCTCAAGTCTAACTTAGGAAAATCGATTAATAAATAGGAATTAAATGAGAGGCGAGAATTCTCTAGAAATTCACATGGATCAACTTAGAGATGATCTCAACCATCGATTAAGATTTAATCGTGGTCGTTGAAGACTCAACTGAAGATTATAAGAGGAGGTAGATGGAGAAAACACTCGAATAGCAAATTCCTTGGCAGAGATCGAGTTTGCCAACTGCAGTGATTCAACAAAGAGAAGTTTGAGCCAGAGAGGGGACGCAGAGACAATGAGGGGCAAAGTCAGTGAGTCTGCAGGAAGTTTTCCAGTTTCGAACAGTCAGTTACAGGAGGGTCGAGTTTCCTTAGTGGGGCTGCGCAGGGCCTGCACAGAAGCTTCGGAGGCAGAGTTCGATTTGGCCAGATAAAGGGTTGATTCAATCGCTGGAGTCCGGAAGAATTTTCAGAGGGCCTAGCAAGTCATTTTCAGACGTTGTGTTGGGCAGACGGCTTGGCCAGAGCAACTTACAGGGAGAGCGTGAGAGGGTCTACGTAGAGGTTGATGCAAGGATTCGAGCAACACAATTTGTGCCAGTATTTGGAGTTGGATCAGGGTTAGGTGAGGCAAGAATTGTCTCACTAATTGTGTGGCCGGATTATCTTGTAGAGAATTGTGGTTTTAGGCATCCAACTGTACTCATAATTTCTCACTGCTGCATAATAATAAAACCCTCAGCCGCTGCACCGGTTTTCCCAAATTGAGTTTTTCCGAGGAAAATTGTCCAAAAATAATTGTGTCAAATCTTTATGTGTGTGTGCTAGCATTTTTTCTGTTTCTAGCATTTTATTCTCTGCAGTGTTTTTTATGATGAAAAATTGCAGTGTGATTTATTCGATATTTGTCATAGCAAGTAAATTGCATAATTAATTTACACTTAGAAGAATAAATTTCCAGTTGCTGCAATTAAAAATGTAAATTTTCATATATACTCTGCACAATAATTTTCCCAGAAATTTTTTGGGTTCCCTACCTTACAATTTCTTATGGCAATACAAAATTACTAGAACAAACAACACATATTTAGGTTTTTATACTAAACTACATTGCTCCTCATTCTTTAATTTATTGTTTCCTCCAATACTTATCGGAACATCTATAATCAGAAATTTTAAAACAGAGGCATCAAAGAAACACAAAGGGCCAAAATTACTAGAACAAACAACACATGTTTAGGTTTTGTTTACCAAACTACATTGCTCTTCATTCTTTAATTTATTGTTTCCTCCAATACTTATCGGAACATCTATAATCAGAAATTTTAGAACAGAAGCATCAAAGAAACACGAAGGGCCAATTATCATAAAATCAAGACACGGCCATTAGTTTGAATGGCCAGGCCTTTCTCAACATACGATATCAAGCATCTTTTCTACCTTGGGAAATACTAAAGCAGTATCTTAAATACAGGCACATCATTTTTCCCACAAAAATCATCTACAGAGTTCTTCAGGTATCTTCTACAGTTATGACTGTTCCAAATAACCTCAAACAATGTATGGTTGTAAATGATACCGAAAACTGAAGCTAACAAGAAAATGCATAATGCATGTAGACAAAAAGATAAGGTCACTGATATCATGATGTATACATATTTCATTTATCTAGACACCTACCAAATTGTCATAGAATTCTCTGACTTCTGGACGGATGGAATCCAAGTCTCCTTTTATTACGTCCGGTTTGTACCTGGTTTGAGTAGAAAAAACTGAATCAGTACATTGCAGAAGAAACAAAATTCTGCTAAATATTTCTAGCATATATATTACATAATCATAAAAGCAGAACCAGAAAGACAAGAAATGGCCTTCAATCATATTCCAATGGTACAATCTGACACCTCAATTATCAAACTAACCTCCCAGAAAAATGATCATTAGGCATTACGGTGAATCGATATGTTACACAAAACGACATGTGTGCTGATCCCAAGCGGAAGAAAATAAACTCTTGAAACAACATATATATCCAGCTACAATTTAAACATCCAGGGAACCGTTAAGAAGAGCCAATTATAGACCCAAAAAAACTCCAAAAATAGTAGCGAATATACCCTCTTCCAACACACATTCCATCAGGCTGTGGTTTAGTGGCAACTTGGGACAGTTGCTCCAAGTTGACCCGGGTTCAAATCCAGGGGAGCATACTCACCCTGCATGGTGGTGATATATTTGGCAAGAAGGTTAGGCTCTCGATAAAAAAGGCTTACCCCAAGTTGACCCAGGTTCAAATCCTTGGGAGGGTGCCCTCACCCTGCATGGTGGTCCTGTATTTGGCAAGAAGGTTAGGCTCTCCTCCAAAAAAGATGCTATATATTGATTGTATCTTATGTATCCAGCATCTTTCCAGCAATTAACATACTCAATTAACATACTTCGAGCCAATCAACGCCCTCTTCTAACATTGTATCTTATGTATCCGATTGTCTTTCCAGCAATTAACATAGTTTGAGCCAACGAACACCCCCTTCTAACATAAATGTAGTGACAGCATCAAATGAAGGTGGGGAGGAGTCTAACATTGTATCTTATGTATCCGATTGTCTTTCCAGCAATTAACATAGTTTGAGCCAACGAACACCCCCTTCTAACATAAATGTAGTGACAGCATCAAATGAAGGTGGGGAGGAGAATTTATTCCGGGTTTTCTGACTAACCAACAGGTTTCCATTTCAAAGAAAAACTAGAGAGAAAGGGGTGAAGAAACGTAAAGAGGTATTTATCAATAATAATGAAAATAAGATAATTTTATTAACATTCAACAAATGACCATAGACCAATGGCATTAAAAGAGTACATTCAAGGTAAACATCTCAAAATCTAAAAAAACCATTATCCATGACACTTTTATACCCCTCAAAGTGCATGTACAATTTCATTGCTTCTTTCCAGCAGTTGAAGAGATCACTGTCTACAGGAATTCTGCCAGCAAGCTATGCTAGACCATTTTTTTTTCTAGGCTGAAACAAAGGAGTTGTTCAATCTGGAAGCTTATCTCAACAGAGGATGCACACTTGAAAAAAGGGCTTGAAATTTATAATTGCTGATCTTGAAGCCAATCAGGATGCTCTACAGTGCTACGAAATTATTTGGAAAACATTGAGCAGAATAATAGAAGAAAATGATGCTACAGGAATATGGATAATGGTAACATAAAGGAGTTTATGAGCTTGTAAGGTGAGAAGCTTAATTCAGAGGTTGTAGCTCAACCTTGTTACACCTCATGTTGTGTGAGGTTCCACTTTGTGATTTTCATCACATTCATGAGATTTGCTGTTGGTAGCTTGGAGCATTGGACTGACTTAGGTGATACATCTTCTTGGAGCCCCTTCTCTTCATGGCATTAAATCATTTGATAGAGGTATTTGTTTGGGGGAGTCTCACTTGTCCTTGGTTATGATTATGCATGTTGATTTGGTGGTCTACTCACATAAGCTTGCTTTGTTGATCACCCCTCGGTTGCACATTTGATGGTTATGGAGAATACTATGTGGTTTTGGTAGACGTGTTTATCTTGGATGTGCTACATCTTGTTCTTGGATGATGATTCTAGCCCCCAAGGGATTGATGATGGTGTTAGGAAGCAGAAGTTTCATGATGTTGTTGGAAATTCCCAGTGACTTTTGCATGTTGATGTTGTATTATTGGTATTATTATGAGGGGGTGTTCTACATGGTCCTCTTGTGTTGTGTGTGGTGGGGACATACTTGATGATTAGATAGGATAGCATTTTCTATTTTCCACTTCGCTTATGATGTTGATGGGGTTGGATGATGCATATTGTGGTAATGCACTTTGTCTTGGTAAGATTTCCTTGGGCAATATGACTTGACATGGTAACATTTGCTAGATATCTCCTAGAGGCAATGTGTTTGATGATGTTAGTACCCTCATTGATGTCCTCTTTCCTAAGTTTAAGTTAGATAAGGGGGGTACTACATAAATATTTGATGATCAAACCTTTCTCTAGGGTTTGATGAGGTATTAATAATGTAATAATCTGTGTGGTGCACCCTAGGTTCAAACCTAGGTAGAGCTTCTATTTTTTTGTTAGCATGGTGTGATTTTGCTAGGAGATAACCTTCATTTGCATGGTAAAGCACTTGCTGGAGTGCAACCCCAACATTGGCACACATGTTCATGTTGATTTAATCAACTAGTGACTTTTGGGAGGATGGGCAATGGTTTTATTTGGGTAGTAACCTTTGTGTAGACATGTTGAGGTTGATGTAACCATTCAATTGCTAATTTAATCCATTTAATCTAGATTAATATTAATTGCTTGAGAACCCTACTTCTCTTGGCAATTGTTCACACTTGGAGGGTGTTCTTTGGAGGAGGCTTAGGGTCTTGATGGAGTACTATCCTCTTAAACACAATTTTCAAGGTTTGCATGCATTATTTTATTATTGTTGGAGAGGTTGGCGGACTTCTCTAGGGTGCACCTTCTTTGGTTAGTTGAACACTTTTATGACATGGTATATGGAGGTGTATTTTAATATTTTATGGATGAGTAGTGTAACCACCTTGGCACACTTCTCTTGGTCATGTTACCCCGCACATCAACAAGGGTACATATAAAAACTTTTGCAACATTTATCACCACCATTGTAATCCCAAGGTCACACAACTAGGTGAGGTTTTGTAATAGGTATCCCAAGCCTATGTCATGTTCTTACTGTTTGTATCTTGTTGTCTTGGTCAAACCATGGTGGCTCCCTTGTCGTTCATTTTGGGTTCCTTTCGTCTTGTATAAGAATAGAGGGCCTTAGGTGAGCCTACTTGAGGACTCATGGTTTTATGGGAGCCTACTTTTGTATGGGTGATCACTGGTTTATGGGCCAATCCAATCCACATCAAGGTGCAGCTATGTCATGACTCTTGCCACACGGATAGAATCTATAGAGTTTGTAGGTGACCTTGGGTTTAGTGCAGTACCTTAAACAACTCTCATGCATGGAAATCTCATATTGATAGCTTTTCACATTTTTCGATGTAGTTCATAGTTCCCAATGCAAAGTGGTCTTAGTGGTCAAAGTCAACTTGGCCTCAGATTGTTCAGTTTGATGAGAGGAATTTATGCCATGTTGTATTTTTTGTAGGTTTTAACCCTGTACAGAAATTACCTGCAAATGAATTCTTCAAACAGAAAAATAAACAATGGCAAGAACAGAAAACAAATATACACAAAGATTTTCCCCTAGATCACAAAACCAGGACTACTAGATTGATTTTTCATTATGTTCCTTTCAATGTTACAATACATATATATACATATCGAAACATTCATAAACCCCAATCCATTAACCCTAGATTATAACATAACCATAGTTCCCTTGACCGATCTACAAAATACCATATGTTGAAATTTCTAAGTCTGACACGTTAGAAATCCCTACTGCATTATCTGGTTTAATTTCTCCTACTTGTTCATTCCATTAACAAGTTATTTATAGATATAAATACGAAAATAAACACAAATGCAGCCTTAACTCATATACAGATCAGCAACTGAAATAACTGAGACAAACACACAAGGGATACCATTATTTTTGGACAATCGTCCCCAAAAAAACCCAATGCGGGAAAACCGATGCAACAGATATGAGGGTTTTATTATTATATAGTTTCTTAATACAACTAGGGTGCCAGAAATGGCTCACCCAACAGAGAATGCCCTCGGCAGTAGTACTTCTCCTCGAAGACAGATATTCCGACTGATCAATCATCGGATGAACGATCCCATAGCAACAATTGCAGCTTCTTAGCTATCCACGACTAAGAGTAGATTTGGCTTGATCCATGTCATTTAGTACATTCTCACCCAGTTTTATATTAATACCGATTAATATTTTAATTTTCCTAAGTTTAGACTTAGGAACCCCATTAAAAATATTGATTATTTTAATATCTCTACATCCGGGTGGAATTTCCCCAAACTATTGCTGGGTCTTGGATATATTATGTACGTTACCCTCTCCACCAATTTTCATGGCTAGAGCACATCTGATGCTACCACAAATCAACACCATGGGCCGAAAACCATCATGCCCAAAAACCATGTGCAAAACTCATGCACAAAACCATGGGTAGGTTCGGCCACCATCTTTGGGTCCACCCCCCAATCATGGAAAGAATATAACACATACCCAACATTCTCCCATTTGTTGTTTTATTTCCACACAAGGGGTCACATGAGAGCTTTGTCATTGGTTCAGGGCTACAACACTCATTGTTTCTCTACACCAAGAAAACTTCTTAGTGCTCACAGACTTCGTCAATTCATCTGCAACATTCTTCGAGTGTCCACCTTTACCTGCAACACCTTTTTGTCCTCAAGCATATCCCTCAAAAAGTGATACTAAACATCAATGTGCTTTGTCTTCGAATGATAAGCAAGGTTCTTAACCAAGAAAATTGCACTTTAGTTGTCACAATCTATCCTTATAGCTCGTTGCACCAACCCCATACTTGAACACAATCTCTGCAACCAAACTACTCTCTTGCCTGCATGAGTGGCTATTATGTATTCAACCTTTGTAGTTAAAAGCACCACTACAAGCTGCTTCTTACTCATCCAACTGACTGCTTCTCCAAATAGGTTAAACACATACCCACTTGTAGATCTTCTTTGATCCTGGTTTCCGGCCCGTTCTGCATCAACAAATCCACGAATGTCCAAAACTCTATCCAATCCTAGTCTTCCTTGGTAGCAAAAACCATGATCACTAGTGCCACACAAATACCTAAAAACCCGCTTCATTGTTGTCCAATGCTCCTTTCCTAGTTTCGACATAAACCTGTCGAATACTCCCACTGCATGTGCAATGTCTGGTCCAGTGCAAACCATTGCATACATCGAGCTACCAATTGCACTCGCATATGGAACACAGGACATGTCATCTTCCTCTTCTTGTGTCTTAGGACATTGTTCAACATATAACTTTACACCTACAAAAATAGGAACCTTCACCAGTTTACTATTCTGCATATTAAACCTCTGCAATATTGGCTTGACATACTTCCTTTGGTTTAACCAGAGCTTCCTCTTTGCCCAATCTGGTTTAATTTATCTGCCCAAAATATAGTTTGCAGCACCAAGATCTTTCATGTCAAATTTGGAGGACAATTGGGTCTTTAAATCCCAAATAATTTGTTTGTCATTTCCAATCAACAACATATCATCCACTTACAAGACCAAATAAATAACACGGTCACCAATTAATTTAAAATGCACACAGTGATCTGCTTTGCTTCTAGTGAAGCCTAGTCCCCGTATTTATGTATCCAATTTTTGATACCACATCCTTGGTGACTGTTTTAACCCATACAAAAACTTTTTTAACTTGCATACCAATTCTTTCTTACCCTTCACTGCAAAGCCTTCTGGTTGCTTCATATAGATCTCTTCTTCCAGATCCCCGTGAAGAAATGTGGTCTTCACATCCATCTGTTCTACCTCAAAATCAATGGCAACAGCAACAGATAAAAGTAAACTAATAGAAGCTAACTTGGCAACAGGAGAAAAAATATCACCAAAATCAATTCCCGGCACTTGGGAATAACCTTTCGCTCCAATTGTGCTTTGTATTTCTCCACCTTACTTTATGTAGTCATCTTTTTCTTAAACACCCATTTGCTTCCATGGGTTTCCTTCCAGCCGACAACTCCACCAGATCCCAAGCCTCATTTTTGTCCAAAGATGCCATTTCATCAACCATGGCCTCTTTCCAGAGTTTGCCATCCTCTGAATTTATTGCCTCCCTAACAGTTCTAGGATCATCATCAGTAATAGACAAAACAAATTTTGAACAGAAAGCAGACAGACTACACCTTTTTGGCTGCCTTTTCTCTCGAACTGATCTTCTCAAAGTCGGAGTTTGTGGCTCTTCCTCTTCTGATTCTTGTTTTGCTATAGAGTTTGATTCTTCCTCCTTTAGTTCAGACTCTATCTTCTCAAGTTTCCTTTGGTAGGACTTCATGTTTAATAACATCTTTCACCTCTCTAAACACCACATTTCGACTGTACACAACCTTCCTCGTTTCTGGGTGCCAAAGCTTATAACCTTTTAAACCATCCTTATACCCAATAAAGATGCACCTTTCATATTTACTATCCAACTTGGTTCTTTTCTCCTTTGGAACATGTACATATGTGTCACATCCAAATACCCTCAGATGTGAAAAAGAGGGTTTCTTACCAGTCCATACCTCGTGAATTTTTATCCTCCAATGTTGATGAAGGTGATCTGTTAACAAGGTAACATGCAGCATCCATGCCTTTGCCCAGAATTCTTGTCCTAACCCGACACCACTGAGCATGCTTCTTGCCTTTTCCATCAATGTCCTATTCATTCTTTCTGCAACTCCATTTTGCCCATACCACACTTTTTACAAAACTCTTCAAATTCCTTCTTGCAAAACTCACCACCATTATATGTCCACAACACCTTGATCTTCTTCTCTGTCTGATTTTCCACCAGAGTCTTAAATTCTTTGAACCTGTCAAAAACTTCAGATTTCTTCCTGAGAAAATATATCCGCGTATTCCTTGAGAAGTCGTCTATAAATGAGATATAGTACACAAACTCACCCAGTGATGGAACCGACACAGGTCCAAACACATTGTTGTGCACAAGCTTTAATATCCCTTTCACCCTCTTAGCACCAGAGGGGAAACTCACCTGATTCTGCATCCCATATACACAACGTTCACAAGAATTGAAATCTAGAGAGCAATTAGACATACCTTCTACCATACCATACCATGTAGTATTCGAAAGCCCTTCTCTCCAATATGTCAAAGACTTTGATGCCATAACATGGTCTTTTCTCTAAAGACCACTAGATTTTCTACTCTACTTTCAAGAACCACAAAACTATTGCACCCATCAATAATACTGCTACCCAGAAGCTTGTACAGAGTTCCAAACCGAACTCCCTGCATCAATACCAGTGCTCCCCAAACCATCTTGCATGTATCTTTCTCGAACACTGTTTTTACACCTACATCATCCATCTTGCTTACAGAAATCAGATTTCTGGCTAATGCAAGAATATGCAAAACACCAGGAAGTGTTCTAATCCTTCCGCCTTGCAACTTCATCTTTACTTTTCTGCGTTCGATGATTCTAGCTTTCTTGTCATTCCCTAAGAAGACATCACCACCATCATAATTCTCATATTCGCATAACCACCCCTATGAGGTGTGGAGTGAAAGGATGCACCTGAGTCAATCAACCATGCCTCATGATCTATATGTTTACTTGAAGAAAAAGCCAAGTACACATCCCCAACTTCATCTGAGGTGATTTTCGCTTCTGCAGAAGGAGCATCATCAAATCCCTTTCCTTTCTCAGGAGCCTTAGATTTATAGTTCTTTTTGTAGTTCCCTTCCTTTCCACATTCTAGCACACCTTTACAGGTTTTCCTGGAGATTTAGATTTCCCTCTTGATTTATATCTCCCACCTGAGGACTTATTTTTGTTTATTTTCTGGGACCGTCTTCTCATAGACAAGGCATCTCCATTCTCGCTCTCCATATTTTTCTGTCTCATCTCTTCTAACAACAAGGATGATACTATTTCATCAAACTTCAAAGTAGTTGTATTGCTACCTATTGCAACAACCAGACTATCCCACGAATCTGGTAGAGAACACAACAAACTAATGCACTTATCTCCATCTGAATTTTTTATATCAACAGATAACAACTGGTTTACCACAATATTAAAGTCATTCAAATGCTCTGTCACCGAGTCTCCATCCTTCATCCTCAGGTTATATAGCCTTTTTCACAGGAACAGTTTGTTCACCAGAGATTTAAATTGGTACAAAGTCCCTAACTTGACCCACAAATCCTTTGCCGAAGCTTTCCTTTGATACATTCAATAATATTGAATCTGAGATACACAACCGTATTGTGCTCCTTGCCTTCCGATCCAACTTCGCCCAATCTTCTACTGACATTGTCGTTGGTTTAGTACCCGGATCTACCGCGATCCACTGAGCTTTATCTACCAGCAGATCCTCCATCTTGAGCTTCCACAACTCAAAACTTTGTCCATTAAATTTCTCGATCTCTATCTTTCCATTGTTTTCCATATTCTTTCATTGCAAGAATCGATCCCACAGATCTCCGACTAAACAAAGTCTACCACAGGCCCGAGCAAAACCCCTCAGCAGCAAAGGCATCCCCATGAAGTCTAAACAATTATGATACCAAATGTAGGTTTTAACCCTGTATAGAAATTACCTACAGATGAATTCTTCAAACCAAAAAATAAACAATGGCGAGAACATAAAACAAATATACACGAGATTTTCCCCTAGGTCCCAAAATCGAGACTACCAGATTGATTTTTCATTATGTTCCTTTCAATGTTACAATACATATATATACATTATTACATGCCAAAGCATTCATAAACCCTAATCTATTAACCCTTGATTAGAACATAACCATAGTTCCCTTGACCGGATCTACAAAATACCATGGGTAGAAAACCATCATGCCCAAAACCGTGTGCAAAATTCATGCACAAAACCATGGGTAGGTCCACCCACCATCTTTGGGTCCGCCCCCTATCCTTGAGTTTGCCCAACTATTATTGGGTCGCATAAAAAAAATTCCCAGGGCGCTGCCCCGAACCCCATGCAAGGGGGCTACCACCCCACGACATTTTTCCAATCAACAGAGGCAATGGCTAGTTTCAACTTGGTTAAACTTTGTCAACATGTCAAATAGGTTTCCAAGTGGCAAAACAAGGTCAATGTTGGGAAAAATGATGCATGCATTATGTCAAAAATGATTAGCAGAACAAGAGGAACAATATCCAAGTGTCAAATTTCTCAAATTCCTCAAGGAATTATGTAACCAGCATAGGGGGAAGATGATGTGGCAAGGACAACATTATGTGGCAATACTAGGAAAGATATGAATATTTTGTGAGAGACCTAATTCAAATCATGGCCTATTTAGGCATACCCAAGGGGCAAATTTGTCAAAAGGTCAAGGGCGTTGGAGATTCAGAGAGCAAGTGGCTAAGTCGAGTTAGTAAAGGAATAAAATTTAAGTCAAGCTAGTCATTGAAGAAGTCAACTGGTTGTAGGGTGGTCTAACTAACGATTGGAGACTTCATGAACCAAGAAGTTATGTCATGGACCTTGAAAGTAGTAGTTGAAAAGAAAAAAAATGTTCCCAAGGAACAAGTTGAATTCCTCTAGCCAAGTCGATCCTTTCAAGGACCAAGTTGAATTCTCCCAAGGACAAATTAGTGGGACAATGAGCTACTAATTGTTGATTTTAGGTAACATCAAATGTGCTCTAGCCATGAAAATTGGTGTGGAGGCTAAAGCACATGATATTTCCAAGACCCGGGAATGGTTTGGGGAACTTCCACCCAGTTAGAGAGATATTAAAATAATTAATATTTTTAATGGGTTCCTAAGTCTAAACTTAGGAAAATAAAAATATTAATAGGTATTAATATAAAACTAGGTGAGAATGTTCTAAAATACATGGATCAAGCCAAATCTAATCTTAGAGGTTGATTAGAAATTTAATCTTGGCCGTTGAAAACTCAACAGAAAAAGTATAAGAGGAGGCTTGAGGGTCAGTTGGAGATACACCAAGATTGATCAGTCAGTTCAATTTTTTGGAGCGGGGTTTGCTGAGAAAATTCGAACAAGTGATCTGAGTTGCAACGAGGGGCAGTGAGTGCATAGCAGAGAGGCAGAGATAGTGCCGAAGGATCAACACAGAGGCAGAGGAGGCTACGCAGAGCCAGCAAGAGCCACGCAGAGGGCCAGATTGACTGAGCAAAGGCTAGCAGGGCCTCCGTGGGTGACACAGAAGGCCAGAGAGCCAACATAGAGAAGCAGAAGGCTGACACAGGGGAGCTTCTGAGTGATGCACAGGCCAGGAGGTCTAATGCAAAGCTTCAAAGAAGCATTGGAGAGATTTTCGTGGAATAGACTCGCTGAATATCTGTTTCCGAAGAGAGGTATTACTGCCAGATTGATTTCTCTATTGGGTGAGCTAGTTTGGCACCCTAGTTGTACTCAAGAAAGCTGCTTAATAATAAAACCCTCAGAACTACTACATCGATTTTCACAAGTTGGGTTTTTCCAGGGATGATTGTCCAAAAATAACAGTGTCCCTTGTGTGTTTGTATATTCTTTTAGTTGATGATCTGTAGATGGTTGAGACTGCATTTGTGTTGTTTATTTTCAGTATTTATGTGGTTAAATAACTTGTTAAAGGAATAAACAAGTAGGTGAAATAAACCAGATAGTGCAAGAAGAATTTCTAACGAGTTAAACTTAGAAATTTGAAGATGGTATCAGAGCGTTGCAGATCGCAAGAGAGTTGAAGGCACCAGCTAAATCATAAAATTTGTAGCAGAAACACCTGTCCTGAGAGACAAAGTTGTTCCTAAAAGAAAGGCAGCAAAGAAGGAGTGACGCAGAGGGCCTGCGTCATCAATTCGAGCCAGAGAGAGGGCCATCGCAGAAGCAGTGAGAGGCTTAAGAGGCTCACAAAGAGCCACATCATCCTGCTTAGCCAAGTAGGAGTGACGCAATTGGCCAGAGGAGCGATTCAGCCTTGCCGGGATTGCGCAGAGCTAAGAGTCTCAGTTTCTTCAACGGCTATGGCCTAGGGAGCTGTGGGCAGATTGTGGATTGTGAAGCTGGTGGGGTGTTGTTGTTGTCGAAATAGAACAGTACCTAATGAGACAGAACCAACGTAGAGGGAGTCGCTACCTAGGCGGATTTCTAGCCAAGAAATCCTGATCAGTGTTGCAGGAGCAAGGGGGATCGGAGAGGAGCAATTCGACAGTTGGCAGGAGGATTTCTAGAGGGAAATCGAGACTCAGAGGGAGTCGAAGAGAGGATTTCCACGAGGGAAATCAAGACTCAGAGGGAGTCTAAGAGAGGACATCCAGGAGGGAAGTCGAGACTGAGAGGGAGTCGAGGAGAAGAGTGGAGATGGCAATGAACAGACTGAGGGATCAAGACAGGTTGGACGGGGCATCCAACTTTGTCATCTGGAAGGCCAAGATCCTGTCTGTTCTGGATAGACAATGCATCAAGGGCTTCACCTTGAGAACCGGGGCTATCCCAGTCGACCCAACTGATAACGAAAGGTATGAGGATGCAATGGCCAAGGCAAAGTGCATAATCCTCGATGGGGTCAAGGATCATGTAATTCAGGATATTGCCGAGAAGAACACAGCAAAGGACATGTGGGATACCTTGACGACATTGTTGTTGAAATTTCTAAGTCTAATCCGTTAGAAATTTTTCTGCACTATCTGGTTTATTTCTCCTACTTGTTAATTACTGAACAAGTTATTTAACCATATAAATACTGAAATAAACACAATGCAATCTCAACCATCTACAGATCAAAAACTGAAAGAAATAGAGAAACACACAAGGGACACTATTATTTTTGGACAATCGTCACCGGTAAACCCCAACTTGGGAAAACTGGTGCAGCAGTTCTGAGTGTTTTATTATTATGTAGCTTTTCTTAGTACAACTGGGTGCCAAACTGGCTCACCCTCCAAAGAAAATAATCTGGCAGTAATACCTCTCTTTGGAAGCAGATATTCTAAAAGTCTGCTCCACGAAACCCTCTCTAGCGCCTCTCTAAAGCACTATGTCAACCCTCCTTGCCTTTACGTCAGCCTAAAACCCTCTGCGTCAATCCTCTGAGGCTCTGCACAACCTCTCTGGCCCTCTCCATCACTTTTGCAGCCTCTGCGTCACTCATGCAGGCCCTTTGGCCCTCTGCACAACCACTGTTGGACTCTGTGTGGCTTCCTCTGGCTCTGTGTCTACCTCTCTGCCTCTTCCCTGATCTTCTTGCACTATCTTTGCCTCTCTTCTATGCACTCACTGCCCCTCGCTGCAACTGATCACTGGTTCGATTTCTCTTAGCAAACCCTGCTCTAGAAAATCAAACTAACTGATCACTCTGGTGTATCTCCAACTGACCCTCAAGCCTCCTCTTATACTTTTCTGTTGAGTCTTCAACGACTGACATTACATCTCTAATCAATGGCTAAGATTAGATTTGGCTTGATCCATGTCATTTAGAACCTTCTAACCCAGTTTTATGTTAATACACATTAATATTTTTATTTTCCTAAGTTTAGACTTAGGAACCCATTAAAAATATTGATTAGTTTAATATCTCCTTCACCGGGTAGGATTTACCCAAACCATTTTTGGGTCTTGGAGATCTCATGTGCTTTAGCCTCTCCACCAATTTTCATGGCTAGAGCACATCTGATGCTACCCCAAATCAACACTCCCTCTTAGTGAGGAATGTACTCTAGTAATACTGCACCATTGAACATCACCTTGATCATCTGGCACCGGTACCTGTGCTGATGCTTGGCCTCCCTGCCCAACATCCTCTGCACTGCTGCATCCTGTACCACTGCCCATGGTTCTACCATTGCCATTGCTACATCTGTACGACAACTCCCTCTGCATCCGTGCTGCTGTTGGTCCTTCCTCCTAACACTGCAACTGCACTGCAACCCTCTCTCATCATGTTGCATCGTGCTGCCCATAGCACTACCACTGCTACTGTTGCACTGCAACTCAGTTACTGAGACGATGGTAACTGATCTACCCAACTACTGAAATCCTTGTCAGGCTAGAAACCCTCTTGATGCTAAAGCTCTCTCTGCCGCTATCTTGTGCTCCTTCTATTGCCTCTGCGTTTCTGCAACACCTATGTGCCTCTCGCACTGCTGCAAACACCTTTGTGCCTTCCTGCAATGCTACAACCTCCTCTGTGCCTCTCGCACTACTGCAACCCTCTCTGCGATGCCAGGGACTACTGCACTCTAGCAATCTCTATCGTTCCATACGCATCCGCTTCTACCGACATCCGTCATCCTGCTACTGTCTCTCGGGGCTCCTGTAGCCAGATATGATCCAAGAGTTTGGGTACCTCAAGGATCCTGCCCCACATCTCCTGTAGTCCTCCTGACTGCAGCTCGATGTCTCCCCACCTCTTCTCTAGAGGTACATGAGCACTCATGGCACAATTGTCATCATCCTCTACCTCCTTCTCTGCCTTCGCTGGCGCTGCCTTGGAGTCAGACACCTCTCCCTTATTCTTATTCCTTGGACACTGGGTTGCATAATGGCCCAGCTCCCCACAGCTAAAGCACTTAATCTTGGAGAGGTCCTTTTTCTTCCTCTTCCCCTACTACCCCGCAGATGCTAGAGCTGCATCCTCTTCCTCCTCTTTCTTGACCCGGGCTCCTTTGCCACTACTTCTTGCCCTGGTTAGTCATCTGATCTCTTCTTGGCAAAGAACTACCCACAGTTCTTCCTAATCTGGAAGATTTGTTCTGCCCAAAATGCTTTGGACGAATGTCTCTGACTCCTCCTCGGAGACTGCGTTCAGGGTGGTCCTCCCCATTAACTCCTGATCCAGCGTGGCCCCTATGGAAGTCAGTTGGTCACGAATCTCTTGCAACCTGCTAAGGAAGTGATCTATCTGCGCCCCCTTCTGCATCTTATACAACCACAGCGGATTCTCTAGTAGCATCTTCTTCTGCACGAAAGTGCCCTGATACAATCTCGTCAAGGTGTCCCACATTTCCTTTGTCGTATTCTTCTCGGCAATATGTTGAACTACATGATCCTTAACTCCATCAAGGATTATGCACTTTGCCTTGGCTATCACATCATCATACTTTTCATTATTAGCTGGGTCGACTGGGATAGCCACGGTTCTAAAGACGAAGGCCTTGATGCGGTGTCTCTCTAGAATAGACATGATCCTAGCCTTCCAGATGACAAAGTTGGATGCCTTGTCCAGCCTGTCCTAATCCCTCAGCCGTTAATGGCGATATCTGCTCTTCTTTTTTGACTCCTCTAAGTCTCTACTTCCCTCCTTGAAGTTCTCTCTTCGACTCTCTAATTCCCTCCTGGAAGTTCTCTGCTAGAATCCCTCTGAGTCTCGATTTCCCTCCTAGAAATCTTTCTGCCAACAGTCGAATCGCACCTCTCCGATCTCCTTTGCGCCTGCAACACTGATCGGGATTTCTTGGCTAAAAATCCACTTAGGTACCGACTCCCTTCTACCTTGGTTTTGTTCCGTTAGGTACTGTTCTACCTCAACAACAACAACACCCCACCAACTTCACACTCCACAATTTGCCCACAGCTTCCTATGCCCCAACAACTAAAGAACTGAGCCTCCAGGCTATGCGCAATCCCGACAATGGTTGAATCACTCCACTAGCCAACTGCGTCACTCCTACTTGGTTGAGCAGGATGACGTGGTTCTTTGTGAGCCTCTTTTGCCTCTCACTGCTTCTGCGCTGGCCCCTTCTCTGGCTCGAACTGATGACACAGGTCCTCTGCATCAACCCTTCTCTGTTGCTTTCTGCTTAGGAACAACTTCTGTCACTTGGGCTAGCTGTTTCTGCTGCAAATTCTCTGATTCAGCTGGTGCCTTCAGCTCTCCCGTGATCTGCAACGCTCTAATAACATGTTGAAATTTCTAAGTCTAACCCGTTAGAAATTTTTTTGCAGTATCTGGTTTATTTCTCCTACCTGTTAATTACTGAACAAATTATTTAACCATATAAATACTGAAATAAACAAAATGCAGTCTCAACCATCTACAGATCAACAACTAAAAGAAATAGACAAACACACAAGGGACACCGTTATTTTTGGATAATCGTTCCCGGAAAAACCCAACTTGGGAAAACCGGTACAATAGTTCTGAGGGTTTTATTATTATGTAGCTTTTCTGAGTACAACTAGGTGCCAAACTGGCTCACCCTCCAGAGAAAATAATCTGGCAGTAATACCTCTCTTGTTAGGATATTTCGAGATATAGGAAATAGTTAAGTATAACTTGGTCTAGTGTAGAGTTAGGTAAAGTGTGTTTCTTTACTATGTACATTTGTAACTTACAATCTGACGGTCACGATATGTTCTAGACATGAAGCGATTCGACGGTTCATTCTCTCCTTGGTATTACCGACACTTGATCCGTGGCTTAACACCCAATTGGTCCATGATCTCTATTTAAAGAGCGTGGAGGGTCATTTATAGGGTCACTGTTTGTGAGAGAAGCTTATTTCATTTTTTTTTTATTAATAAATTGCCTTAAGTGGCTGCGTTGGCTCAAGTCGTGGACTGTTTCCCTCTTTGAGGGTTTTAACCACGTCAAGAATACTAGTGTATTGATCTGTGATTTGTGTGCGAACGGTGTCCTTTGGTGTTCTATGTGAGGAACTTACCCTATAAATCCCTACATGGTATCGGAGCTATTTGAGAGCCACATCTGTTGGTGATTCAAATTCGAAGCCAGTACAAGTACATGTGACTGTCATTTCCTAAATGTACTGTTTTTTACTGCTTTCGGGTTGAGAGAACTGCTCTATTGTGTTAGGAGCATCTATTCCAGTGAGGAAACCCTTTCGTTTCATGCGAAAAGGTTTCCGGTAGCCCTAGCTATGTCATTTTTAAGATCTGGAGGTATATAGTATTTATTTGCAGTTTTAGTTATTCATCTCTGTGTTTATTTCGGTTTATTTAGCTCTCTATTTTTTTTATTACTGAATCTATACCTTTCATTTCTGCGTAAGCTCTTTGCCCTACAACTCTGCGCGATCTAGGCAAATCAGAAATAGAAAGGAAGGATTTTTCTCATGCATATGCTCTTTTCCGCCGCGTCTTAGTGTGATCTCGGAAAATCAGAAACATTGAGGAAAATATTTAGTTTCTAACGAAAGCTAACTTCAAGCCATAAGGTTTGGGTTTTTTTGTAAGTTCGTGTTGGGTTGTGTGGTTTTTTGTTTTGTAGGCAAAAATAGCTTTTTCAAGTAAGCACACACCCCAAAGCTTCAGTGACTAAGAAAAAACAAAGAAAACAAACCCCCCTTCCTCTTTTCCAAAAATTACTAACTTGTTAAACTAGCTCACTTGGTCCAAAGTTACTTTATGAGAATAGAGGTGTTGAATTCAAGTCTTTCTTCTTGTTGAGTTACTTTTTCAAAAAGCACATGTAACTTATGTTTTAAAGTTACTTTGTGTAAAAGTGTTCTCACCTATTATAAAAAGTGAGTCACTTATAATTCTAAAGTCTCTTTATCTTTTATTTAAGTTACAATTTAGTGGGTATCTCATAAAGTACTATTGTAAAAATGACTTTCACTTATTTATAAAAGTGGGTCACATAAAATCTTTTTTTCTAATTAGATTAAGTTTGGAAGGGGGGGGGGGCGGCGTTAAATATAACATTATCATTCACTTCCGCACATTCACGCACTTCATTGACATCGTCAACACCTTTTCTTTTTAAGCCATAAATTCTTCATCCGGAAGCTGTTTTTTTAATCGGCCTAATTTTTCGAGATCTTTCCATTGGAACACTTAGTTTCAGCATCTACCGCTTCAGTTTTTGTTAAAATGGAAAGTACATGCCAAGTTATTCTTGACAGCACCAACTACTTCCAATGATGGTCCTACATTGTGGATTTAATTAGAAGTAAAGGTCTTTACAAAATAGCCTCAAGCCAAAAAACTACAACTAAAGATGAAGATAAGGTAGCCAAATGGGAAAATAGGCAAGATCAAGCACATGGGTTGATAGTGTTGGGTCCCTATAATACTAGTGATTACCCCATTAATATTGTAGTTATACCCCTTATTTATATTGTTGTGCCCCTATTACCCCCATATTGTTATTTCTGTGCCCCTTAGAATCCCTCTATTGTTATTTTTGTGGCTTTATATTATTATTGTTAGGTCGGCTGGATTATATTGTGACTCCTTAGACTCCTATATATAGAAAGGAGGTTTTGTCATTTGTATCATCGAAGAAATGTTCATTTATGTAATGTAAAGGAGGTTGCCCCCTCGAAGAGGCTGAATTCTAAGGCGTGGATCTCTCTTTTCTATCTTTTTGTGAGCTGGTTTCATAACATTTGGTATCAGAGCTTTGGATTCTAGGGTTTCGCTGCTCCGAACAAGTCATCGTGGCATTTTCGCTATAACTTTTTTTCTGTGATGTTTCAGAAGTCGCAAAAAAAGCCCATTTGATAAGAATTGGCGTGAACTTTGGGTGCGAATTTTAGAGCTTTTCGCGGGATATTTTCGGAGATATGATCTGAGGAAGTTGGCCTTTTTGCAGACTCCTGAATTACACTCAAAACAGGTGACCGAGGGAAAATCGTCATAACTTTCTTTCTGAGCATCGGATTGAAATTTCGTAAGAAGGTACAGAAAGAGGACGGACTGTAGTTTTCATTTATATATTTTGCAGAGTCAAAGGTTGAAATAGTGACACGTGGCACTTCATACAAGTTCGCTCTACTGAACTAGTCTATAATCAGGTCACTGCGGGAGATTGTGCATAACTCTTTCTTGGAGAATCCAATTTGGATCAGACTAGTGGCATTGGAAAGAGGACATAGAAGGCTACTACAGGTCACAATTTTAGAACTGGATGATTTGAAATTGCAGAGATACATCAGATACAATATCAGGCTTCTACAAAGTAAAAAAAAAGGTGTGTAGTTTTTTTTTTAATTTTTGCATAAGTTTGGTTTGAAGGAATTCAAAGGGCATAGTAAAGCATTATTATCGGTAACTGATGCCCCGAGGAAAGAAAATGCAAACACCTAGTAAGGAACCTGAAAGCTCTAGCATGACTCATGAAGAAGAGGAAGAGATGCTGCATGATATATCAAAATTACAAGAACAAGTGCAACAAATATCACGCTCACAAAAGCTAACAGATGCCAAGATAAATGGCGTGGAATCTAAGATAAAGGGAATGGAAGCTAAGATGGATGATCTGAAGACAGATTTGAGGACAGATTTGAAGACAGACATGGTAGATTTGAAGACAGATTTGACAAATTTTCTACAAGAAATACTTACTAATGGTGAAAAGGTTGTAAAGGAAACTCACGATGTGATCAAAAGAAATGTTAATCATGATACCATAGATGCTAATGTTGGATCGAAGACTCACCATGTTCCAAAAATCGATATGAGGAAGTTTGATGGCAAGGATCCCGCCACATGGATATTATAGATGGAAATTTTTCAATCTCAATAATGTGAAAAACACACAAAAGGTACGTATGGCAATTTTATATTTGGAACCAAATCAGTTTGTATGGTATCAATGGCTTTGCTCTCATAAACAATTTATCACTTGGGCAATTTTTACGGAAGAATTGATGGCACATTATGAGGATACAAAAAGCAAAACTTTTTTTAGCCAATTGATAAGTCTCAAACAATAGGGTTCAATAATGGAGCACATTGAGGAGTTCCAAAAATTGAACATAAGGGTAAAAGATATTCCAGAGGAGCATAGGATTGATGTGTTCATATGTTCTTTAAAGGATAATATCCAACATGATGTTCGCCTTTGGGAACTTGATTCATTAGAGAAGGCATTCAGGTTAGCAAGAAAAATGGAAAGCAAAATTATGGCAACCAAGAAGCATTCCACTCACAACTATAGAGATGGAAGTGTTGTCCCTAGTCTTCCACAGCCTATAAGGTTGACACCACAACAATTGGAAGAAAAAAGAGAAAAAGGGCTTTGTTACAGTTGTGATAGTAAATACACT
>APFE030463254.1:78019-110664 GCA_000404065.3 Pinus taeda | reverse complement strand
TGTATATTTTCATGTGCCGAAAGAGAAAAGAAATAAATTGGGTGCATCTAGAAAGAAGGGAATTTTCGTGGGCTATGGTGAAAATACTAAAGGCTATAGAATCCATGGAGCCGATCAAAGGGAAGTCGTAATTAGTCATGATGTCATCTTTGACGAAGATATGGCTCTTAGCAAGGTGAACAATCTTCTGACTTTGAGGAGCTCTCAAGAAGCCGACACCAGGGAACCGAAAGAAAAGGATGATGAATCAATGCCTGATGTAGAAGAACCCATGGATCTGATTGATCCTCATCCACATGAGCCTTGCTCTTCTAGGAAGAGGCCTTCATGGATTAGGGGGCTACTTGATGATGCTGAAGGACATGCTGCACCCCGAGAAACCTTTTGTCAAAGTAAGAAACCTAACAGGTATCAGGGATACCTGACCATCATGAGTACGATCATACAAAATGAGCTTTCATCATTCTCAGATGTTGTCAAGCATTAAGTATGGAAGGATGCTATGACCATAGAATATGAGTCTATTATGGAGAATGATGTCTGGGAAGTAGTTCCCAGACCCCAAGACACGACAATTGTTACTTCCAAATGGCTTTACAAGATAAAGCATGCAACAGATGGAAGTACGGAAAAGTATAAGGATCGTTTTGTTGCTCATGGTTTCTCCCGGAAGGAAGGTATAGACTATGATGTCATATTTGCACCTGTTCCCAGATATACGACCATCTACTCGATCATAGCCCTTGCTGCTTCACAAGGTTGCAACCTACATCAGATGGAGGTCAAGACCGCGTTCTTGCACAGTTCGATCAAAGAAGAGGTCTATGTGGAGCAACCCAAACGATTTGAGATTTATGATCGAAAATCTCATGTATGCGGGTTGAAGAAGGTTCTCTATGGGCTGAAGCAAGCACCCCGAGCATGGTATGAGAGGATCGACAGCTACTTGATGAAAATGAGATTCACTAGGAGTGAAGCCGATCCTAACCTTTACTTTAAGGTTGAAGATGACAAGCCTCTCATACTGGTGCTGTATGTGGATGGCCTCTTTCTAACAGGTGCAGACCCTCTCATTCACAAATGTAAGAAGGAGTTGGCTTCTGAATTTGAAATGAAGGACCAAGGACTTGAAGTATGGTAGAAGCCAAGGGAAATTTTCCTATCTCAAGGAAAATATGTGGTAAAGATATTGGAAAGATTCGGTATGATGGACTGCAAGCATGTGACTACCTTGAGGATCTTAAATTTTAGAAGTTATATGGTAGTAATGTCGGGCCAGATTTGGGAAGTGCCTTTGAGTTTCATAAACTCATTCGCATTGATGTTCTTAGTGAACCTCCATTCGAACATATGTTTTGCAGATAGCATTGTGAGCTCATATTTGGTTGAGCCTCACTAGATTGATGCCAAGAATCTTCTAAGATATCTTCGTGGCACAATTACTAATGGATTGAGATACACTGCTGGAAATATGAAACTACATGATTATTCGAATGCTGATTAGGCAACTAGTGTGGAGGATCACTGGAGCGCTTTTTAGTGCTATTTCTCCTTGGATTCTGCTTCGATATAATGGATAAGCGGGAAGCAAAAGTCGATTTCCATAAGCACCACCGAGACCGGATACATATCTACGAGTATGATCTCGTATGAAGCTGCCTGGTTGGGGAAGCTCTTTAGTGAGCTGTTTGAACACATACCACTGTGATTCTCTGTAACAACCAGAGGTGGAATTCGATTATTGAGGAATCTCGTATTCATCGATTGCTCCAACAGATAAACATCATCTGGGATATGGTAATTCGATGAGCAAGGAGGCTCCATCGCATTAAGATGATGTACAGATCGATACACCTTGTCGAAGCCCCGAGGAAAGATTTAATCTGTGATTTTCCCAAACGACTTGGAGTCGTCAAGAAACCCTTGTACAAGGGTCTTGCATGTTGCATACATTGAGCTCTGGGAGCTCTGAGGGCTTGCAGTTCTTACTGGAGCAACATACGACCACAGGGTGACTCACCCACCCCTGGTGGTGCGCACTGGAACAAGATGATTCGCTCTCTTTTGGGACAAGATGATTCACTCGCTTGTGGAATAGGATGATTCGCTCTCCTGTGTAGCAGGATGATTAGTTCTCTGTGAAGCCTGGATTGATGTGTTCTCCATGGCGATTGTAGCAGGATTGATGTGTTCTCCTGTGAGGCCTGGATTGATGTGTTATCCATGGCGATTGTAGCAGGATTGATGTGTTCTCCTGTGAGGCCTGGATTGATGTATTCTCCATGGCAGCTTGGATTGATGTGTTCTCCATGGCAATTGTAGCAGGATTGATGTGTTCTCCTGTGAGGACAGGATTGATTAGTTCTCCTGTCGAGGCATCCTACCCATGCAGTCTGGGACTCATGGGAAGTACCTCTCATCTAATCAATGAGCAGGGAAATGAAGTTAGGGATCATAGTAGTACCGATGGACGCATTGTTGTATCTACCGTACTCCCTACGCTAGGATGACCTCCATTGATCTGGGATCAATGATACTGGTCTGGGACTAGTGGTAGGAGTCGTACCATACTATGATGCTGACTTCGGGTTGGTTAAGACTGGTCTGGGACCAGTGGTACATACTCTGAGACTGACTTTGTGTCAGTGCCGTACTGGTCTGGGACTAGTGAGAGTGGTACATACTATGATGCTGACTTCGGGTCGGTTGAGACTGGTCTAGGACCAGTGGTACACTCTCTGAAACTGCGATACTGGTCTGGGACCAGTGGTAGGAGTGGTACCTACTATGAAGCTGAATTCAGGCCGGTTGAGACTAGTCTGGGACCAGTGGTACGCACTCTGAGATTGACCTTGAGTCAGTGGAGGATGAAATTGGTCTGAGACCAGTGGAATTGTACTCACTATGACACTGACTTTGGGTTGGTTGACACTGGTCTGGGACCAGTGGTACATACTCTGAGACTGACTTTGAGTCAATATGATACATCCTCGATCATTTCTTCTTCTTCATAATTCAAACAAAAGCAGAGTAGAACAGAACAATGCAAGAGCAGAGCAAAACAGTACAGATCAGTACAAGGCAAAACAAGACAAAGCAGAACAGGCAGAATAGAGCAGAGCAGGGCAAGGGTCAGGCTGTACAGGGTAGTGCATTTGATCGATGAATAGTAACGACCGATAGATAGATTGTAGATGAAGTTCTCCCTAGTTGAGTGGGAGTGTTAAAATTGGCAACCAAGGCAAACTTCATGTGGGTCATCTTATTCATGGCTAATAATATGTTTATTAGATTCCTCTCGTCGAGAGGTGTAGATTGATATAAAGATCATCCGATTTCGATAAGTATTCATGGAGACATGAATTTATTTTGATTATGGAATTATTATCAAGCCGACCTACAACTCATGTAGACTCAGAAGCCCAACAGTCGCATCTATTCAAACACCAACGTTGAGTATAAATATAAGACTTTTCCTCATTTGGACTCACTCATCTCATCACATCTCTCTCTCTCTACTGTGCAGAAAAGAGTCTCTTCTCTACTGCGCAGAAAAGGGTCTCTCTCTCACACGTGAAGCCGGAAGCTGCCGAAACTGAAGCTACAACTGCAGAAGTAAAGATTGACCTACGTGGACTAGAAGATCTCTTCATCTGAACTGCGTTGTAGGTTCATCTGAACCTCCTCTGAAAGCCGCAACTTTTAGTGGTGGAATCAAGTCAATCCGACGAACGGTTTGCAAGATATCGACTGCCCTAGTTTGAAGTCGGAAGCTGCCGACACTGAAGCTGCAACTGCAAAAGTAAAGATTGACTTGCGTGGACTAGAAGACCTTTTCATCTGAACTGCGTTGTAGGTTCATCTGAACCTCCTTTGGAAGCTGCAACTTTTGGTGGTGGAATTATGCCGATCCGACGGTCAGTTTGTGAGATATCGTCTACCCTAGTTTGATGATGAAGCTGCTAATGTTGATGCTACTGAGCTAGCATTTGCTACTGTTGATATAAATCAAATTTATTGTACTATTTCTCTCTGCTAAATTATTGAAGATAAAAGAAGATTTGATCAAAGGGTTTCCCCACACATTGTGGGGTTTGTCCCTGACTAGCCGCCACATCTTGTGTTTCTTGTCTTGGCTTGTTTTCTGTCGATCGTTTAATGTTCTATCTGCACTTTACTTTATGTACATGTGATTGCTAATTTGTGGAATATAATAAGAAAAAGAAGTAAACTATTATAAGCATAGAACATACCATAACTTAACAGAATAAGGGCAAAGAAAACTGTAAAATTCCTCCGGGTGTTAATTTGAATCCTCTGGAAGAGAATCGGGTTATCATAGAATCTACTTATCATACTGAAGAATTTTCCAATTCATATTTAACACTGAAAACTCCTAGCACATTTCACATGGAGCAATTTCTAAACCTTCCTAAAATAGACTATTCCTCTGATACGACAACAGATTTTGAATTGCCTTTGAGAGTTATGAACATCCAGTTGTTCTGACAGTTAAAGCACAGGTGAAATACGTTGGACACCTTCAAGGTGGACACAGTAAAAGATTATTTCTAAAGGATAAAAAACACAGTCTTTATGTTGTTTCTGCTATGACAATGACAAATGTGGACTTGAAAGTTTTGTCTCAACAGCTGGGTTTAGGCAAGAGTGGTTTACGCATGGATCTAGAAGAAACATTAAAAGAAGTGCTTCAGGTACCTTTGGGATGCGTAACACCCTTTGCCTTGTTCAACGAGTCTACACGGTCAGTTGCACTGCTTCTGGACCATGGTTTCAAAAAAGAAAAGTGTGTCTTCTTCCATCCATTATCAAATGATATGACTATTTCACTTACAACTAATGATCTAGACAAGTTCTTGACGTCGATTGGGAAAGAACCTAGCTCTGATGATTTGTTACTACTTGTCTGTGGAGATAATCAAAGTCGTTAGATGAATGGGGTGGATGAGGATCAAATCCCTTTACCAGGCCTGGAACGCCAGCCAAACCTGTTGTGCCACCATGTCCACCAGTTCGCGTATCCACACTCCAAAAGGACGTTGTGACTCCGCAGATCCAGAGGCACGCCTAGCTTCCCTCACGCGGCTCCAAAATAATCCATGATCTCCCTCAAAAGGCCGACTTAGCATCTGGCATCACACACTGGTCATGTGGCTCGGATCTTTCCACAGTTCTATGGCTCAACGCACAAGACAATCAAACTGCTCCACCGAAACAAAATACATAGTGTTTGAATGCACAATCGATTCCTCAACAGGCTATAGCTCTGATACCAATTGAAGAAAACGAAATCAACTAATAATAACATACTCACACTCATAAAATAAATATCAGACATATAGAAAAACAAGACATGGCGGAAAAGGCATGAAAGACTTTCCTGTCGTCTCTCATTCTCATGAATTTTTATTAAAATAATGTTTATGATACATATAAATACATGAGCAAGTTGTCTCAAGATAGTGCATCTATCTTGAACAAACTTGGTTGAAAAAATATCTCAACAACACACTAATCTAGGAGCCTAACTAGTTGGAGAGAATCTCTCAACCAACTAAGCCTAAACTAACTCCTAACCATGAGGAACAAACTCAATCTAGAAAGGTAGGATTAAATCCTAACTTCCATAATTTTAATTAATTTAATTATTTGGACTTAGAATTGTTTTTAATGTGAGAGTGAAGCTAACAAATACCTAGAAATGGTTTGGGCAGATTCTAAACAAATCAGGAGATATTAAAATAATTAATATTTTTAATGGAGTTCCCTAAGTCTAAAATTAGGGAAAATTAAATATTAATGTGTATTAATATGAATCTCTATTAGAATGGTCCAAAAGACATGGATCAAGCCAAATCTAATCTTAGCTGTTGATTAGGGACTTAATCTCAACCATTGATTTATCAACGAGGAAAGTATAAGAGGAGGCTTGGGGGTCAGTTGGAGAACATATTGAGGGAGCCCAGTCAGTTCAATTTCTGGAGCGGGGTTTGCTGAGAAATTGAACCAGTGGTCTGGAGAGCAGTCAAGAGGCAGCAAGTACGAAACAGAGAGATGGGAAATCAGCGCAGAGGCAGAAGAGGCAAACGCAGAGCCAGAGGAAGCCACGCAAAGGCAGCAGAGACTGCGCAGAGCCAGAAGGGCTTGTGTCATCCACGTTGAGGCTGCAGGAGTGACGCAAAAGGCCAGAGAGGTTGCGCAGAGCCTCAGTAGGCTGACGCAAAGGGTTTCAGGCTAACGCAAAGGGTTTCAAGTTGACGCAGAGGTCAGTAGGGCCTATGTTGGGTTCAGAAGAAGTGTTGGAAATTTATCTATTTGTGGGTAAGCTAGTTTGGCACCCTGTTGTACTAGAAAATTGTTGAATAATAAAATCCTCCCTTGCTACACCGATTTCCCCACATTGGGTTTTTCCAGGGACATTAGTCCAAAATAACTATGTCAATGTGCGCATATGTTTGTTTCTGTATTACGGTGTGATATCTACAACAGTATTTATTTTAATGTTTCTTGAAGTAATTTCATGAATAACTTATGATGAAATAAGTAAGAAAAGTAAATCAGTTGTTGCAATGATAGAATTTTCACAGTATCGTCTCTCGAGACGGTCATGCGGAAGTTGTACTTCAGGTTCATCACCGTGCATAAGTCAGTTGTCCATCTTAATGGTTGGTAGCAGCATTGTGCTAGGAGAGCATGCATCTTGACAGACATACACACTGATGTCAATCACATGCAAATATGGACAATGAGGTACAAGGGAGCCCCACTGTACTTACCAAAGATGATGAAGCCAAAAGCAGTGGAGTTGAAAGCATGCATCCGAAGTCAGATCCAGAACTATGTGGAACTCCCACAGCTCATCACCAGCTTACAGGCTTCACATGCACGAGTGCTCAGGAGCATTGGATGTCATTGTGCGCACGCATGCGATCCCATCCATTGGCACACTCACCAAGGCGAAAGCAAAGAACCAAGTCTGACTGGAGCTAAACATGTACTTCGAGCAGTTGATGCGCATAGCCCCCAGTGCAGATTTGCAGATAAGCGCAGACACTATGCACAAGTATGTCATTGGTCCAGCTACATTCAAGACCATGATGTGCATGCTACATGACAAGTTGGACAGAGGTGCCAAAGCAGTGTACCCGGATGCAACGGAGGCAAGAGTTCGCTTTTAGAAGGATGTCACCACGGAGTGCGTGGACACCATAGCAGACTACCAAGCTTGGCATCAATTCGCCACCAACAATCACCAAGAGGATGTCGACGAGTTAGTCTTCCCATCATTGTCCGAGTCTCAGTGATGTCTTATATGGCTTACTCAAGCCCATTTTTGTCTCACATGGGTACATGTGCAGTGAAGTATAAAGACTTTAGTAATAAACAAAAATATATAAATATTTTATTAATAATTGAATGATGATTACATTTTTGTGAGAGGCCCTAGTTATATACTGCCTTAGGTGCCCCTTGGTGAACGAGCATGATCTTTGATCATGCCCTTTTGCCTAATAACTACAACTAACTAATTTTTACATAACATTGCCTTCCTCTCGAAAGAATGCTTTGTCCTCAAAGCATACGTAACGACGAATGTTGTTGACAAAATGCTTCAGTCTCCCAAGAAGCTTCTTCTTCTAGTAAGTCCTTCCACTTAATCAAGTATTCCTTGATTGTACGATGTCGAAGCTTTCTTTCTCTAGTAGATAAAATACCTTCTGGTTCTAGAATGACCCTTCCTTCATCATCCAGGGAGGGAAGCGTTGTTTGCACTGATTTATGGTCACCTAATGCCCTTTTAAGGCAGGAGACATGGAAGACGTTGTGAACACGACTTTTCTCTGGAAGGCTTAAACCATATGCAACTTGGCTAATCTTTTTATTGATCTGATAAGGTCCATAGAACTTTGGTTCCAATTTGTTTTTTCCTTTCTGTTTTAAGGACAATTGTTTGTATGGTTGGAGCTTGACAAACACCCATTCTCCGACTTCAAATTCTCTTTCGGTTTTGTTTCGGTCTGCTTGTTGCTTCATACGATTCCTCGCATCATTCAAGTTTTCTTTCAGTATTTGGACGATTTTTTGGGTTTCTTCTAGTTGATTTTTAACAGTAGGTATATTTGTCTAGACAATAGCTAGATCCTTCCATTTTGGGGGCTCATATCCATACAAAACTTGAAATGGCGTCATTTTTACTGACGTATGATAAGTAGAATTATACCACCACTCAGCAAGATGCAACCATTGAGCCCACTTATTTTGTTTTTCTGTAGCGTAGCAACGTAGGTAGGCCTCCAAACATTTATTGACAACCTCTGTTTGTCCATCTGTTTAAGGGTGATAAGCAAAACTCATATTTAGGTAAAGTTCCTATGTGTTTGAACAAATCCTTCCAGAAATTACCCTTGAATTTGGCATCTCTATCACTCACAATGACTTTCGGAAAACCGTGTAATTTATATATATATTTGCAAAATATTTCAGCGATTTGTTTAGCTGAGTATGATTTCTTTATTGCCATAAAGTGAGCATATTTGGTGAGTTTGTCGACCACTACGAAAATCTTGTCCTTGCCTTCAGATACAGGTAATCCCTCAATAAAGTCCATCGAAATTTCTTCCCATTTCTGATTCGGAATGTTTAAAGGGTGAAGTAATCCCGGTGTCATAATATTTTCACTTTTATTCCTTTGACATGTGTCACACTCTACTACATACTTCTGAATATCACGACTCATCCCTTTCCAAAAGAATGATTGACGTGCCTTGTAGTAAGTCCTAAACAATCCTACATGTCTGGCTGACGATGAATCATGTGACTCTTTGAGTATCTTAACTTTAAACTTGGAATTTGTATTTAGATAAATTCTTCCCTTGTACCATAGAATATCATTCTTCCATTCAAACTTTGAGTTGTTGGGCAAGTTATTGATTATCGTCGTTATTTCTGGATCCTTAGCATACTCACTTCAAATCTCCTTAAGCCATTCAGGAACAACAACCAAGATTGCAAGTAGTGTTGGCTCTTCCTCTTTCGTGGACAGGGATCTGCTACTACATTGTCTTTTCCCCTTTTATGTAGTATTTCCATGTCAAAGGTGACAATTTTTTCAATCCATTTTTGTTGTTCTTCGAAAAGTATTTTTTCTTGAAGGAGGTGTTGGAGACTGTTATGGTCTGTCTGAATGGAGAACTTACTTCCCAAAAGATATTGCCTCCACTTAGCCAGTGCGTGCATAATAGCGAGCATTTCTTTGTTGTATGTGGACTTGAGACGTTCTCTTTTATTGAGCTTCCTGCTTTCAAAAGCTATTGGATGCCCTTCTTGCATTAATATTGCACCTATACCGAATCCGGAAGCATCACACTCGATGATAAATGGTTTAGAAAAATTTGGGGTTGCCAATACTGGGGCATTAGACATAACTTCCTTTAATTCTTCAAAACACCTTCCTGCGTCCTCATCCCATAGAAATGAATTCTTCTTTAAAAGGTTTGTCAGAGGCACAGTTATATGCGCATAGTTTTTAATAAACCTTCGGTGATACCCAGTCAAACCTAAGAACCCTCTTAGCTTGGATACATTAATTGGTTTGGTCCATTCCTTTATAGATTTGATTTTATTAGGGTCCACTTTTACGCCTTCATGGGATATAATGTGTCCACGGTATTCTACTTCTTCCTTCCCGAAGGTGCATTTGGATTTTTTTGCGTAGAACTGATGCTCTTTTAGTAGTGTAAGAACTTTATCCAGATGTTGTAAGTGCTCCTTCCAAGTTTTACTGTAAATTAAAATATCGTCAAAGAATACTAATACAAACTTCCTAAGATGTGGACGAAATAATTCGTTCATAGTGGCTTGGAATATTGTTGGTGCATTGATTAACCCAAACAGCGTTACTTTAAATTCATAGTGACCTTTGTGTGTTTGGAATGCCATTTTTGGTATATCACAACCTTAGACTTTAAGGGTTGAAAGGACATATAAAGAAGAACAACGTAGTGGTTCTCATCGACTTTGGTAGCACACACAATTTTTTAGATGCAACCGTGGCAAAGAGACTCAACATTTTTTCATTTCCCTTACCAAACATGAAGGTGATGGTAGCTGACGGTAAGAAGATTGAAAAGGTAGGGAAATGCCATAAGGTCAAATTGCATATTCAAGACTTTAACTTAGAATCTTTGTTCTTCATTGTACCATTAGGTGGAGTAGATGTGGTCTTAGGTGGTCTTCGGTATACGATGGCTACGAACTCTAGGCACTTATGCTGCCAACCATCAAGTACAATTCATAAAGATTTAAATGGGGAGGTCAGAGGTACAAATTACACGGATTCCAAGCACCAGAGAATCAAATTGTATCATCATCTTAGATGACGAAGATGATTCGAAAAGGAGCACCCGCTTATGGAGTACAATTTCACCAATTAGAAATGTTATCTGCAAATATGATCAGTGAAGAGTCACCAGAGATACAAGATCTAATTCAAAAGCATGAAAAAGTATTTCAAGACCTGCTTATGAAAATGCCTCCTAACAAGGAAATTGAGCATACAATAGAAGTCAAAGCAGGGTTATACCCCGTCAACATCAAGCCGTACCGATATCCACATCACCAAAAGACGGAAATTGAGAGATTAATCCAAGACCTTTTAAAGTGTGGGATCATCTCGAAAAGTAAAAGTTCGTATGCTGCTCCAGTGGTATTGTAAACATGTTGTAAAGTGAAAGACAAGTGTCAATAGTAGAATGTAAACAGTCATGTGTAAGTTGAAGACTCATGAGGGTAGCTCAAGAGTCACAAAGGGGAATGTCAAGGGTCACCCCACCCTTTGCTATATATAGAACCTCATAACTCATTGTACAGGATTTTGGGAGCCAAGCTTCTGATAGGTATAACTTAGAGAAAGTGTGGAGTGTATTGTAACGAGCCTTGGCTTATCCACAGTGCAGAGCAAGTACATCTCTTTAGAGGAGCAGGCACAGTGACTGTAACGCTCCACTATTGGGGCTAATGGCTGCCATGGTTGTATCTATGATTGGATTTTTCACTCTTTTAATATAACAGAGCCAGCACATTTCATGCATGTATTGTTATTGTAGTTCGACTATAATGTATGTAGTTGTAACTTATGCATGTATGTATGAACTATTCCATATATGTTTGTATGAATCTTATCGAAGCGTGTTGTTGGTTTAACTCATCACTTTGGAATGTCGACTATTCTACTTTCCATCTTGTGATGTATTTCAGCGCATGTGTTCCCTTTCAAGCTACGTACTATTACAAGCTTCTAAGGGGCACACTCCTCTCCCCTTCCATGTGTTAGAGCCTTTCCATGCATCTTCCCTAACTTGCTGCAAGGTCACACCCTTGCTTCCAACAAGGACATATTTCTTACCTTTGCTCACAATCATAGTCAAGGTGATACCGTACTACCCACAACTGGGACTCCTACTTCAAACAGTCTGAGGTATAGTTGGGACTTGTTACCGAGGAGATCCCCTAACATGTTGGCGGTTCCAGCACTGTCAACAAGCAGCTAGGCCACAAGTCTAAGGCAGCCTACAAGGAGAGTAGAGAGCATGTCTTGGACAGATTGGAGTGCAGATCTCTTGCAAACCTAGGCTGCTAATTTGAAAGGTAAGTTGGGATTATTCTGTGCTAGTTTGATTTGTGTTTATGTCTTTGTTCAGGCCATAGGAAAGTAGTTGCTACAACAGCGAGTGGAGTATTTGGAGGGTCGTGAGACCTATAAGGAACCTACAAACTTAACCACAGTCCCCTGGAGTAGGCACAGCCTGAATAGAGGTGATTTCCTTGTCTAAGGAGGTCGAGACCTTGCTATAGCTATTTGTGATGTTGTAGGAGCCTTGAGGAGGAGCCTTGGGGCCTACAACAGTGCAGGAAGAAGGTTAGAAAGGTAGCGAAGAAGAGAAGCAAGCTTAGGCAAGGAAACACAATGATTGGAGCAGTGATTTAGGTTTGTTGGTGTGCCCTAACCAGATTGCTATATGCACAGATCCCAAGCCTCTCAGCAGCAGCAGTGTGTTGTAGATGTTCTCTTGTTGATGGTTGGATGTTAGAGGATGAGCAGTCCTAGGAGAGGACTTGGTATTGGACACCTATGGTCTGTTGGAGGGCAGCGTGAGAGTGGACCAAGTGTAGCCTAGAGTAGCACCTTGATGGACTAAGGTGGCTACTAAAGGAGGCAAAGAAGTTGAGCTCAAGGTCTGGCCAACCAAGAGAAGTTGTTGTTCTAGTTCGTGTTCATTGTTAGAGAAGCGACATTTGACAGTGATAGGTGGTAGCCCTGTTGCCCTATGTTAGTCTTCATTGGAGCAACGCGGGAAGACTATAGTAGGAAGAAGTCCTTGAATAGCTGAGGAGTAGCAGTGGACAAGAAGTCTCAAATTGTTACGGCCTTGAAGGACGAAGAAGCAGCTAGTGAGCGTGAAGACCCTATGTGTTGGTTGTAGATGGACGTATGATCAGCTAGAGGGCAGCTTGGAGAAACGAGTTCGGTGGCCTCAAGGAGTTGGTCCATTGATAGAGGCGTGTGTTGCAGAACGAAAGCAAAGGACCCACAGTGTTGGAAACACTGAGAGGGAGGGTGAATCAGTGTTTCTTTTCAATTGTTATTTTTACCAGTTAAGATCACTTATAATTAGAACACAAAATGAACAATGATAAAATAATAATTTTATTAATCATAAATGACGAGGACTCCAATCCTCTTTACAATGAATCAAGTACAATAATATATCAGGGCTTCAACCCTAGATGAAGACTCCAATCTTCAAATCGCCAAGCTCCAACCTCTCGGGCTCCAACCCTCTCACTAATATAGGCTCCAACCTGATCTTCATGAGGACTCCTATCCTCTAGGGCTCCAACCCACTGCTTCAATTCTTCAATATGGATTCAACAGTTCTTCAAGGCTCCCAATATCTTCTGCAACTAGCCCTAACAAAATCTTCACCTTCAATAGTGCCCTCAATCGATCTTCAAAGCACTTAGCTCATCAATGACGACTTTGTCTTCTCTGAAGGTGTCTCCACAACTCGCCATGTCACATTTCTGCACAGGCGAACTTCTTCAAAGGCTATTCCATTAGGCTCTCAAGATCAACAAGATTGTCTTCAAGATCTTCCTCCACAAGTGTTCTCAAGAGGTCTTCAACAAAGTCTTTCCAAAATGTTCAACAATATTCCAATTCCTCAATGGCTTTTTCAGAGGACCTACAAAATCTTCTTCAAATCCTCTTCAAGGATAGAGGTAAGGATTAACAATTTTGGTAGGAGTCTTCAATGCTCTTCATGTCACATCAATTTTCTACAAAAGAACTACTTCATTAGGCCTTCAAGATATTCTTCAAGATGTGATGTTAACAAGACTTCTAAAGATGCTCCAAAGTGTCGCAAAGGCAGCTCAACACAAATTGTCCAAAAGTCTGCCATGTCCTTTGGCAATGCCACAGATCCAATCCAATTGGTGTCACCACAGAACTGTCATGTCATAATATCACATGTGCACCAGATTTCACAAATGCAAGGGAGACCTCACAGTTGGACCTACTTCTCAATTTCAATCTTCACTTCCCCAAATACAATGATAAACAAATTATGCAATAACCTTGCAGCTTGCCCAAACGATAGAACTATCTCACCGGTTCAAGGCTTGTCACAGGTGCAGATTTGTTGCTAATAGTCCGAGTTCAGCAGGTCTGAGCCTTTTAGAGGTCTAACTTTCCCACAGATCCGAGATCTTCAAGTTTATTCACCACAGGATTACTGTCCACAGCAAAGGTAAGCTACAGGTTTGATGTGTTTCTCCTTAAAGTGATCCAAGCTTCACAGATGTCACTGCCCAGGCCTTCAAGCTATCACAGGTTCAAGGTTTATTGCTGAGGTTAAGACTGTTCTCTAATCCGAGGTGGAATAGATAGGTCTGCCACAGGGTCTGAACTACTAAAAATAGGTGACAGTTCCTAGCTTAAACACTTGTCAACAAACCGTGCCCTCCAGATAGTAATCTGAAACAGATAGTAATCCGAGTTGTGAGCTATCATCTCCAAAGTTCGATGACTGTCCCTGTCCACAAATTTGGGCTAATAGGCCTGTCCTCACTGTAATCTATCTAAGCTACCACAGATCTGTGGTATACCCAATCACTGAAAATTCAAAAACAAAATTAGCTCATTCACTGTGATCTTTAATGTCCTATTTGGCCTCTGTCTGTGTTTATGCCTCTTCTCTATGTTCTTCACCGATCTGATAGCTAAAACGATGAGATTAAACTTGTATTTATACATGTTTTGACTTAAAATGAAGAGACATGTTTGTTGGGTGAAGAAGCCAACTTGCACATGTAGGCTCATGTCGGCCAGCAATAAATATATATATATATATAATAGATATATATATATTTTAACTTGTAAAATCATTTTCTCTTAGCCTATGAGGAGTTAGAAGGTGTGTAATAGCTTGTTGGAAAGAGGAAAACGTCCTCTACGAGCTTATGCCAATTTCATCCTTGAATGAGGTCAATTTTTCATCAATAAAATTATATTTTGTGAACTGTCGTCATTATTTTATCCATGGCAGCTTTTAGGATATTATGTTTTGGACAATGATAGGACTTCCTCTAGGATTAAATATTTTATCTTTTAGGCCTTCAAGTTTATGATATGCAAGGTAAGGGTTCCTTCATATGTGTTCTTCATTTATTAGGATTAAGGGATCATGGGCATTTAGATTAAAGCTCTTTCTTTATTCAGGGAATGGACCTATTAGGATTAGGGCTTCATGATTTCATAAGGAACAAAGACTAGGGCATCATGAGCATCAATAAAGAAGGCTAGGGCTTCATCTTATTTGCAAACCAACAAACGTTCATGCATCATTATCTCATAAGGTCAAAGGCTAGGGTTTTATGCATACATGTGCCTAGGAGGGTTTCATGGAAAAGGCTCCTTCATTCATCATAAACAATCTAGGGTTTCATGGGCATTTTAGCTAGGCTAGGGCATCATGAAACGAAGGCTTTAGGGTTTTATCATGTAGCTAGGGAATATGCATCATCTTCATGCTTAGAGTTTTCTCCTAGGGTTTGCATGAGGTTAGGGTTATTCATATATCACAAGAATATTTGCCATCTGCAATAATGCCATATTGACATCAATGACAATCTTGACCAACACACAGTGTATAGGATACGAAAGAGCAGTTGTGATTGTCGACTACATCAGCTAGACCATCAGTGTATCTTGTATCTTGTATTCTTGTACTAATGGATGTATGAGGGCTAGTATCCCTAGTACTGGAGCCCTAAACTGTTGTATTATCAATTTGATTAATATAACGAAGTTGGTTTGTTGATTAAACTTGTAAAAAGTTGTATTTTTTGTGCACTAGTAGATTTACTGTTGTATATTGTTTTGTTGTCGAAAGTAGTCTTGTTGTGATACTTGGATTGATAGCATCAGTGGTTTAAGATTCTATCCAAGACTTTAGTATCGTGGAAAAACAACAAGAGTGTGTTGAAAATGTAGCGAGTAAAGATCTTATGGTTTGTGCCTTAGCTAGTGAATACCTTGATTTGTCTCTCTCACACTATGAGTGTGAGCTCGTGAGTTAGACTTCAGTTAGGATGAGTTTATTTATTGTTTATTGGAATAATCATCAAGACGGCAAGTGTAGAGTTGGAGCTTTAGTTAAGTGGAGTCTTCATCAGTTTGACTACAGAACAAGGTGGCAAATACAAGTTCAGTGAGAGCAAGTTAGTCTTCAATCTTGATTGAAGGAAGAACGAGTGAATACTCCAAGTGTTGAGTAGAGAGAGAAAGAGTATCACTCTCAGTTAACTCGCTATCAAAACTCAAGCTTCTACATTGAGCTAGGCCCTTGCATGCTCGAATTGGGTATATAAAGAGGAGGACGAAGGCATAGGAGATCACAAGTTTGTTTCACGATTTTGTGAGATCTTCTTTGATTGTGGAGAGTGCATAATTAAGAGCTTGTGTCCTACAAAATAGGAGATCACAAGTGCGCTAAGAAATAGAAATTTTCCCTATAAAATAGGAGTTGATCTGTGTTGTTTTTCTACGACCTTGGTGTCTGGGATAGAATCTTAAATCTCTGATAATACCAAACCAAGAATCACAATGATAATACTTTGCATAGTGAAATATAAACAATAGTAAATCTACTACTGCACAAATATGGACAATTTTTTACATTTTTCCAACCCAACTTTGTTATATTAATCAACGTGTAATACAACAGTCTAGGGCTCTCGTACCAAGGATAATGGCCCTCATACATCCACTGAAACAAGATACAAAATTGGGGCTTCATGTCAGTCCATCAACAACCAATCTACCCTCAACAAGATACTCTGACCATCTAGCTAATGTAGCGCACTCTCTCAACTCCTCTCAGTCGTACCCTGTACTTGACAGGTCCTTCGGCTCCCAATCTGCAATTCCTGCCTCTATCAATGCTCCAAGTCCATCTAGCCACTGAACATCGGCTATCAATCTACTCACTAGTTGTGCCTTAGTCCATCTAGGGCACAACACATTGAGACTCCTGTCGAGTTGTTGACTCATATCGAGTTGTTCACAACTCCATTTGTGAACAACTCTCAATCTGCCCATTGTTGCTCTTCAGCTACTCAGGGACTTCAGCCCACTATGGTCTTCGTGCGCTGCTCCAATGAAGACCAACATATGGCACGGAGGGCTGCCAACTATCACTACAAGATGTCCATCTCTCACAGTGAACACGGGCTAGGAGGACTACCCATCATCTGTTGTAGAAGTCCTTCTCCACACACAAGTCTAGGGTTGCTCAACTGCTCCTCTGCTTCGTCAACCCTTGAGCTCAACAACGGCCACACTAGCAACCATCTAAGTCCATGAAGATGGTGCAAACTCGGCTCCAACATGGGTACTATCACGCTGTCCTCCAACAGACCATGAATGCCCAATCCTTGTCCACACTTGGTCCACTCTCACGCTGCCCTCCAACAACCCACGAGTGACCAATATCTGTTGTAACATCTACTCCTAGTTAGGGCATCCTCACACCTAGGAAACCCTCCTGTTGGTTGTTAATAGACTCCACCAAATCTGTCCACACTAGGACACTACACCCTCTAGCAACCAAAATCAACCAATGAAGACAACCATACCTTATTCTTTGCTTCACTTTTCCTAGGCTCCTATATACTTCTAGCAGACCTGGTTAGGGTACTTGACAGCCCCAATACCCTACTGCAACAACCTATGTTTGTCCTCCAAAACAGGCTCATACACATCGCTTCCTTTCCTTGTGACTATAGCCTAAGCTAGCCTACCTTCTAGGCCTCTCAGCCACCTTCATACAGTGGTACCATCACGTGCACTACAACAGAATGGCTTACGGCCTATTTCAGTGACAAATCAACCCTAGTATGCTCCTCCTATCCTGCGCTTGGATTGCTTGTGCATGTGGCCTAACATGAGAATACTTCTAGGCCTCTCGGCCCCTCTCTAAGACACACTACGCTCCTGCAATAAACACAAATCTGCGTTGCTCTAAAACAGAGAGGAAACACACTTATAGGATCTACCCAAATTAGCCCAACCATGCCTCAAACACCTCGGCCCTCAATGCAAATTAACTTGGCTCCCAAAACAGTCATGAAGATGCTCAACTAGCCATCTTCTCCTTCATTGGAATCTACCTCTATCCTACAGCCCAAACAGAGGTCTCCTTCTCCTAATGCAAGTTGCCTTTTGTTGCACACGGTCGATCGTTACAAGCCTTTCATACGACCTCCTTTTATACTTCTTCTAAGGGCTCCATCGAACTGCCCTTTGAAGGCTTGACAACCTGTCACGAGGCTTATTAACATCAAGCCAACCTTGACCTTGTGCCACCATGCCCACACCCAACATTCAAAAATTAATATCTCTTCAATGACAACTCAGAATGGGATGATTTTCGATTCTTCGGATTCATCTTGACAAGTAATATCAACCTCATCCATCACATGTCGAAATCTCTCTGTAGTTTTGTCCCCAACATTAATGGGTGCAAAACCCCAAGCTTGGGTTTCAAGCCCACAAGGCCACTTGTGGAGCTCCTTCCTCCAAACCCTCGATCCTCAAGGCTTGGAGTACCTCCCAAGCTACAAAAATGACTGCTCCCTCTTAACGAGGGAGGTACTTCCAAGGCTAGGAAGTAACCATCATCATCCGGCAACACTAGCCCATCTAGTGCCCATCACTGCAGCATGCTCTATAGAATGAACTCGGCAATCTCAATAGTGCCTCTGCCTCATCACATCTGAACCTGAAGATACCAAACCTCCACAAGGATGCTCCCTCTGAGGCTAGACTCCCTTTGAGCCTACACGATCTCCACTGGCTCAGTCCTACAAGCACTCATCCTCCTAGATCAAATACCACTCGTGCAAATCCCTCCAATCTCAGATATGCAACATCACGATCTGATGAGGACTCTAGCCTGCCAATCTATAGTCCATCACATGATGCCATCTTGATCATGCTAATCTTGTCCATGCCAAAGAAGTCCTTGAGTTGTCCCAACCATCCATGGCAAATAAACAGAAGTCCATGATCAACAATCTATCCTACAACAAACTGTTGTTCATCGGGCTCTCCACCAATCCACCAAAATTCCCAATCAATCTCGTTGCCAAGCAAGTCAAGACCACATCTCCATGTCTTTAATTGAACCCTCTGCTCCATGATCGAGACACCCACAGCTCCCTCTGAGTTGCTTTATTGTGCACACTCTAATTCAATGTCCCTCAAAGTAGCTCAGTTATGCTCTGATACCATGTTGTTTTTCCACGACCTTGGTCTCTGGGATAGAATCTTAAATCCTTGACGCTACCAAACCAAGAATCACAACGATACTACTTTGCATAGCGGAATATAAACAACAGTAAATCTACTAGTGCACAAAAAATGGACAACTTTTTACATTTTTCAACACAACTTCGTTATATTAATCAACATGTAACACAACAGTCTAGGTCTCTCATACCAGGGATAATGGCCCTCATACATGCACTGAAACAAGATACAAAACTGGGGATTGGTGTCAGTCCATTGACAACCAATCTACCCCAAACAAGAAAGTTTGACAATCTAGCTTATGTAATGCGCTCTCTCAGCTCCTCTCGGTCGTACCTTGTACCTACTCGGTCCTTCGGCTCTCGATCTGCAACTCATGCCTCTATCAATGCTCCAAGTCCATCTAGCCACTAAACCTCAGATATTAATCTGCTCACTAGTTGTGCCTTACTCCATCTAGGGCACAACACATCGAGACTCTTGTCGAGTTGTTCACAACTCCGTTTGTGAACAACTCTCAATCTACCCACTATTGCTCCTCAGCGACTTAGGGACTTCAGCCCACTATGGTCTTCCTGCACTGCTCCAATTAAGACCAACATAGGGCACGGAGGGTTGCCACCTATCACTACAAGATGTCCATCTCCCACAGTGAACACAGGCTAGGAGGACTGCCTATCATTTGTTGTAGAAGTCCTTCTGCACACACAAGTCTAGGGTTGCTCAACTGCTCCTCTGGTTCGTCAACTCTTGAGCTCAACAACTGCCACACTAGCAACCATCCATTAAGATGTTGCACACGAGGCTCCAACTTGGGCACTATCACATTATCCTCCAACAAACCATAAATGCCCAATCATTGTCCACGCTTGGTCCACTCTCACATTGCCCTCCAATAGACCATGAGTGACCAATACTTCTTGTAGAATTTGCTCCTAGTTAGGGCATCCTCACACCTAGAAAACCCTCCTCTTGGCTACTAACAAACTCCATCAAATTTGTCCACACTAGGACACTACACCCTCTAGCAACCAATATCAACAAATGAAGACAACCATACTTTATTCTTTGCTTCACTTGTCCTAGGCTCTTGCATACCTCTAACAGACTTGGTTAAGGTACTTGACAACCCCAATTCCCTGCTACAACAACCTACGTTTGTCCTCCAAAACAAGCTCATACACTTCGCTTCCTTTCCTTGTGAATGCGACCTTCTAGGCCTCTCAGCCACTTTCAAACAATTGTACCATTACCTGCACTACAACAGAAAGACTTGCAGCCTATTTCAATGACAAATCAGCCCTAGTATGCTCCTCCAATCTTGCGCTTGGACAGCCTATGCATGCAGCCTGGCATGAGGATAATTCTATGCCTCTTGGCCCCTCCCCAAGACACACTAAGCTCTTGCAATAAACACAGATCTGTGTTGCTCCAAAACAGAGAGGAAATACACCTACAGGATCTGCACAAATCAACCCAACCATGCCACAAACACCTCGGCCCTCACTGTAGGTTAACTCGGCTCCCAAAAAAGTCATGAAGATGCTCAACTAGCCATCTTCTCCTTCATTGGAATATGCCCCTATCCCGCAGCCCAAAAAGAGGTATCCTTCTCCTAATGCGAGTTGCCTTTTGTTGCACAAGGATGACCATTATAAGCCTCTCATATGACCTCTTTTTGTACTTCTTCTAAGGGCTCCACCGAACTACCATTTGAGGGCTTGACAACCTGTCACAAGGCTTATTAACATCCAGTCGACCTTGACCTTGTGCCACCATTCCCACATCCAACATTCAAAAATCAATATATTTTCAATGACAACCCGGAATCGGATGATTTTCAATGCGTCGTATTCGTCTCGACAACTATGATCATCCTCATCCATCACAGGTCGAAATGTCTCCATAGTTTTGTCCCCAACGTCGATGGGTACAAAACCCCAAGCTTGGGTTCCAAGCCCACAAGGCCACTTGTGGAGGTCCTACCTCCAAACCCTTGATCCTCAAGGCTTGGAGCACCTCCCAAGCTACAAAAATCAACACTCCCTCTTAGTGAGGGAGGTACTTCCGACTCCCGAGACTAGGAAGTAACCATCATTGCCTGGCGACACTAGCCCATCTAATGTCCATCATTGCAGCGTGCTCTGTAGAATGAACCCGGCAATCTCAATAGTGCCTCTGCCTCATCACATCTGAACCTAAAGATACCAAACCTCCATAGGGTTGCTCCCTCTGAGGCTAGACTCCCTTTGAGCTTACACGATCTCCATTGGCTTAGTCCCGCAAGCACTCATCCCCCTGGATCAAATACCACTCATGTAAATCCTCCAATCTTGGATATGCACCATCACGATCTGATGAGGACTCTAGCCTGACAATCTGTAGTCCATCACATGAAGCTATCTTGATCGTGCTGATCTTGTTCATGCGTCCTCGGCGTGTCCCAACCATCAATGGAAAATCAACAGAAATCCATGATCAGCAATTTGTCCTACAACAAACTGTTGTTCACCAGGGTCTCCACCAATCCACCAGAACTCCCAGCTAATCTCGCTACCAAGCTAGTCAAGACCATATCTCCATGTCTTCAACTGAACCCTCTGCTCCATGATCTAGACACCCACAACTCCCTCTGCGTTGCTTCGCTATGCACACTCTGATTCACTGTCCCTCAAAGTAGCTCAAATATGCTCTTGTACCATGTTGTTTTTCCACGACCTTGATGTCTGTGATAGAATCTTCAATCTTTGACGCTACCAAACCAAGAACCACAATGATACTACTTTGCACAGTGGAATATAAACAACAGTAAATCTACTAGTGCACAAAATATGGACAACTTTTTACATTTTTCAACCCAACTCCATTATATTATTCAACATATAACACAACAGTCTCGGGATCCTATACTAAGGATAATGGCCCTCATACATCCACTGAAACAAGATACAAAACTAGGGATTGGTGTCAATCCATCGACAACCAATCTACCCTCAACAAGATACTATGATAATCTGGTTGATGTAGTGCGCTCTCTCAGCTCCTCCCATTCATACCCTGTACTTGCCTAGTCCATCGGCTCCTGATCTACAGCTCCTGCCTCTACCAATGCTCCAAGTCCATTTGGCCACTGAACCTCGGCTATCAAACTGCTCACTAGTTGTGCCTTAGTCCATCTAGGGCATAACAAATCGAGACTCCTATCGAGTTGTTCACAACTTCATTTGTGAACAATTCTCAATCTACCCACTACTGCTCCTCACCTACTCAAGGACTTCAACTCACTATGATTTTCCTGCGCTACTCCAATGAAGACCAACATAGGGAACGGAGGGTTGCCACCTATCACTGCAAGATGTCCATCTCCCACAGTGAACACGGGCTAGGAGGATTTCCCATCATCTGCTATAGAAGTCCTTCTCCACACACAAGTCTAGGTCTGCTCAACTGCGCCTCCGGTTCATCAACTCTTGAGCTCAACAACTACCACACTAGCAACCATCTAAGTCCATGAAGATGGTGCACGCTGGGCTCCAACTTGGGCACTATCACGATGTCCTCCAGCAAACCATAAATGCCCAATCCTTGTCCCCACTTGGTCCACTCTCACGCTACCCTCCCACAGACCACGAGTGACCAATACTTGTTGTAGCATATGCTCCTAGTTAGGGCATCCTCACACCTAGGAAGCCCTCCTCTTGGCTGGTAACAGACTCCATCAAATCTGTCCACACTAGGACACGACACCATCTAGTAACCAACATCAACAAATGAAGACAACAATACCTTATTCTTTGCTTCACTTGTCCTGGGCTCCTGTATACTTCTAGCAGACCTAGTTAGGGTACTTGACAGCCCCAACTCCCTACTGCAACAACGTACGTTTGTCCTCCAAAACAAGCCCATACACTTTGCTTCCTTTCCTTGTGACTGTGGCCTTCTAGGCGTCTTGGCCACCTTCAAACAGCTGTACCATCACCTGCACTACAATAGAAAGGCTTGCGGCCTATTTCAGTGACAAATGAGCCCTAGTATGCTCCTCCAATTCCTGCACTTGGATGACCTGTTTATGCGGCCTAGCATGAGGATACTTCTAGGTATCTCGGCCCCTCTCCAAGACACACTAAGCTCCTGCAATAAACACAGATCTACGTTGCTCCAAAACAGAGAGGAAACACACCTACAAGATCTGCCCAAATCAGCCTAATCATGCCTCAAACACCTCGGCCCTCAATGCAGATTAATTCGGCTCCCAAAATAGTCATGAAGATGCTCAACTAGCCATCTTCTCCTTCGTTGGAACCTGCCTCTATCCTGCGGCCCAAACAGAGGTCTCCTTCTCCTAATGCGAGTTGCCTTTTGCTGCACAAGGATGATCATTAAAAGCCTTTCATATGACCTCCTTTTATACTTCTTCTAAGGGCTTCATCAAACTGTCTTTGAGGGCTTAACAACCTGTCACAAGGCTTATTAACATCAAGCCGACCTTGACCTTGTGCCACCATCCCCACATCCAATATTCAAAATTAATATCTCTTCAACGACAACCCGAAATCAGATGATTTTCGATGCACCGGATTCGTCTCGACGAGTACTATAATCCTCATCCATCACATGTCAAAATCTCTCCATAGTTTTGTCCCCAACATCGATGGGTGCAAAACCGTATGCTTGGGTTTCAAGCCCACAAGGCCACTTATGGAGCTCCTACCTCCAAACCCTCGATCCTCAAGGTTTGGAGCACCTCCCAAGCTACAAAAATCAACACTCCCTCTTAGTGAGTGAAGTACTTCGAAGACAGGAAGTAACCATTATCATCCGGTGACACCAGCCCATCTAGCGTCCATCACTGCAACATGCTCTATAGAACGAACCCGTCAATCTCGGTAGTGCCTCTGCCTCATCAAATCTGAACCTGAAGATACCAAACCTCCAAAGGGCTTCTCCTTATGAGCCTACGCAATCTCCACAGGCTCAATCCTACAAGCACTCATCCTCCTCGATCAAATGCCACTCGTGCAAATCCCTCCAACATGCAACATCACGATTCGATGAGGAATCTAGCCTGCCAATCTATAGTCCAACACATGAAGCCATCTCGATCATGTTGATCTTATCCATGCCAACGAAGTCCTTGAGCTATCCCAACCATCCATGGCAAATAAAATTTAGTCCATGATCAACAATATGTCCTACAACAAACTGTTGTTCACCATGCTCTCCACCAATCCACCAGAACTCCCAGGCAATCTCGCTAGCAAGCTATTCAAGACCACATCTCCATGTCTTCAATTGAACTCTCTGCGCCATGATCTAGACACCCACAACTCCCTTTGAGTTGCTTTGTTGTGCACACTATGATTCACTGTCCCTCAAAGTAGCTCAAATATGTTGTGATACCACGTTGTTTTTCCATGACCTTGGTGTCTGGGATAGAATCTTAAACCTTTGACGCTACCAAACCAAGAATCACAACGATACTACTTTGCACATCAGAATATAAACAACAGTAAATCTACTAGTGCACAAAATATGGACAACTTTTTACATTTTTCAACCCGGCTTCGTTATATTAATCAACATATAATACAACGGTCTAAGGCTCTCGTACCAGGGATAATGACCCTCATATATCCACTAAAACAAGATACAAAACTGGGGATTAGTGTCAGTCCATCGACAACCAATCTACCCCAAAGAAGAAAGTCTGACAACCTGGCTTATGTAATGCGCTCTCTTAGCTCCTCTCGGTGTACCCTGTATCTACCTAATCCTTCGGCTCCCGATCTGCAGCGCCTGCCTCTATCAATTCTCCAAGTCCATCTACCCACTAAACCTCGGCTATCAATCTGCTCACTAGTGCCTTAGTCCATCTAGGGCACAACACATCGAGACTCTTGTCGAGTTGTTCACAATTTCGTTTGTAAACAACTCTCAATCTACCCACTGCTACTCCTCAGCTACTCAGGGACTTCAGCCCACTACGGTCTTCCTACGTTGCCCCAATGAAGACAAACATAGGGCATGGAGGGTTGCCACCTATCACTACAAGATGTCCATCTCCCACAGTGAACACGGGCTAGGAGGACTGCCCATCATCTGATGTAGAAGTCCTTCTCCACACACAAGTTTAGGTCTACTCAACTGCTCCTCTGGTTTGTCAACCCTTGAGCTCAACAACTGCCACACTAGCAACCATCTAAGTCCATGAAGATGGTGCAAACCAGGCTCCAACTTGGGCACTATCACGATGTCCTCCAACAAACCATAAATGCCCAATCCTTATCCACACTTGGTCCACTCTCACGTTGCCCTCCAATCCACTAGTGACCAATACTTGTTGTAGCATATGCTCCTAGTTAGGGCATCCTCACACTTAGGAAACTCTCCTCTTAGCTGCTAACAGACTCCATCAAATTTGTCCACACTAAGACACTACACCCTCTAGCAACCAACATCAACAAATGAAGACAACCATACCTTATTCTTTGCTTCACTTTTCCTAGGCTCCTATATACTTCTAGCAGACTTGGTTAGGGTACTTGACAGCCCGAATTCCCTACTGCAACAACCTACGTTTATCCTCCAAAACAGGCTCATACACTTCGCTTCCTTTCCTTGTGGCTGCAGCCTTCTAGGCCTCTTGGCCATCTTCAAACAGTTGTAACATAACCTGCACTACAACAGAAATGCTTGCGGCCTATTTTAGTGATAAATCAGTGCTAGCATGCTCCTCCAATCCTGCGCTTAGACTACTTGTGCATGCGGCCTAGCATGAGGATACTTCTGGGCTTCTCAGCCCCTCTCCAAGACACACTAAACTCTTTCAATAAACACAGATCTGCGCTGCTCCAAATCAAAGAGGAAACACACCTACAAAATCTACCCAGATCAGCCCAACCATGCCTGAAACACCTGAGCCCTCACTGCAGATTAACTCGGCTCCCAAAACAGTCATGAAGATGCTCAACTAGCCATCTTCTCCTTCGCTGGAATCTGCCTCTATCCTATGGCCCAAACAGAGGTCTCCTTCTCCTAATGGGAGTTGCCTTTTGTTGCACAAGGATGATCATTATAAACGTCTCATATGACCTCCTTTTATACCTTTTCTAAGGGCCCCATCGAACTTCCCTTTGAGGGCTTCACAACCTGTCACAAGGCTTATTAACATCACATCAACCTTGACCTTGTGCCACCATGCCCACATCCAAAATTTAAATATTTAAAATCTCTTCAACAACAACTCGAAATCGGATGATTTTCAATGCATCGGATTCGTCTCGACGAGTACTATCATTCTCATCCATCACATGTCGAAATATTTCCATAGTTTTATCCCCAACATCGATGGATGCAAAACCCCAAGCTTGTGTTTCAAGCCCACAAGGACACTTGTGGAACTCCTTCTTCCAAACCCTCGATCCTCAAGGCTTGGAGTACCACCCAAGCTACAAAAATCAACAATCTGCACTAGGATTTAGGACCCTCTTGTGTGCTAGGAAATAGGGACCTAGCATGCAAAGAAATAGGAGACTCAAGTGCGAAAATATCAAGAAGCAGGGATCAGGGATTGCGGGGCAAGTCAAGGTATTCAGCAGGGGAGCAATTGCGTGCTAGAGAACCGACATCAAGCAGTGATCAAGGCAAGCCGACATTAAAAATATCAACTGAGATTTTTGCGAAGATGCAGAACACTTTCTCAAAGACAGATTGCTTTGTAATAGATCCAATTGCTCAAGAAAAAATAATAAAATACCATAACAAAGTAAGTAGTTTTTCCCTTTTGGGTTTCCTAGGTAAACAAGCATGTCAATTTGTGTGATGTTTTTTATCTCTAGTGTTTTTATTCTGTTGCTTATGCATTATTAAGAAACTCTGTATCTTGGTGAAAGAAAATTTGATTTTAGTTTTCAATTGCCTTGTTTTAAGTTATTCATCTAAGTAGTTGATGAGTTTCATGGAAAATTAACAGAGTATGCTTGAGTTTGGCCCTGTTGCCTGAAAATCTAACAGGTCTTGTGAGAATCCTTACAAGACTAAAGCCAAACCAAGATACAACAATGAGGTGGAGGCCCACTGTCACCTTAACACTCCACCTCTTGCTCTTTAGCGGATTTTCACAAGGGAGGCTTCACGAAACAAGTCACCTAACAGATATTCTAAAGCAATAGCTCAAGGATGCCTGCTTTAATAAGTTTAGGAATGGCACACAGACTAAGAACAAAGCTCAATCTAACGAAACAAGGAACAACATTCTCTCCAAGAAACCAATCAAGGGTACTTATAGCCTAAGGTTTTAAGTAATATGCTACAAGGGAAGCACACATAGGCATATAAAACCAAGAAAAGCCTTACTAGATAGGTATGATCAATAATTAAGAGCCATGAATTCGGCCATATGCCCTAGCCCTAGCCCCAGCAGCTTGCCTTGAAGGGCCGAAATTGAAAAAGAGAAAGAGAAATAATAAATAATGTTTGACCATCTATGTGGAAGCCAATGCCTACTATTGGGTGATGGAGTTTAAAGGAAAAATTATTATGGAAATATCAAACCCTAGAAGGGAGTAAGGGGGAACCCTAGATTTCCTCATTCAAAACCCTGGCTATCACTCAATATGGGGATAAAATCAAGAGAAATGCTCTCTAGGAGGTTCTCAAGGGATGTTCAAGATTTTTCAATTAAAGCATACAATATTCCACGAAATTTTCATATAAAAATATGCAATTAAACAAGAACATAGAAACCCTAGCCAAATATATTGCATGCAAGAACCATAAAAGATATTCAACAAAAATAGTCACAAGATATCCATGAACAATCCTTCATTATCCCAAAGTGATGTCTCCACAACAAGGACTAGTCTCCAATAGCAAAATTATCCACAAAGACCACATCTCCGTAAGAGTAATAGGCTATAAGAGCTAGGCCGAAATATCTAAGAGGGCTGAAATAGTCCACAAGTGATGATGAAATGCAAGAATGAGGTGACCTTTATTTGTATGAGGTCTACCTCATCTAATTCTAGCTTATGAATACCTTAAACAAGTTTGATAATGAGTAAACATAAAATAATCCTTCGGTTGCAAGCCAATCCACTAGCTTTAAGTGAAAACATGCCGAACTAGATCCACACATGTGAGTCATAAGCCTCTAAATGATGATGTCATGCCCTTTTTAGGTTGCATTTGCCAAGTGATGATGAGTATAACGCTAGAAGTGTCTCCATGTGTCGTGATCATCCATCATTTGAGGAATATTCCTCAAATCCAACCTCAAAATAGCTCCAAGGGTCCAAAATTCAGCTAGGGTGTCACCACGTCATCTAATGGGTCTCCAATGGTCAACATAGTGCCTCCTCCTTCCAGCATTAGGGATCTCTCAAGTGCAACAAGACCTCCCTAGTCATCTCATGGAAGAACATCCTCATCTAGGCTCTAAATCATGGCTTTCCCATCCAATAATTTCAAGGCCAAGTTGGGGGCATGTTGGGTCCAGTGGTGCAATCATCAAGAATTATTTGTGTTGGGCCAAAGAAGATCAGCGCCCTAGGTTTTGGGGGTACTCTAGGATGCACATCAACTACTCAAGTCATCATATTTCCCAATGCTCTAATGTAAGTGGGCAATGTTGCATTGTCTAAGTCAAGAACCTCTCTGAAAGGCCTTGGTACCTGTGGAATGGGTGCCCTCAAGGCCTAGGTTGTTGTGGACCACCTGAGAAGACCAACTTAAACTCCAAGGAAAGAAACCATTCATTAGAGACTAAGATCATATAAGCATCTAAGTGGACCAAACTTGCACGTTAAGGGCATACTAATACTTCAAACTTGGATCACCTTCCGATATCTAACTAGACCAAGTCCCATAAAGGTGTGCCCTATCTTGATAGAGGTGGCCAATAATCAACCCTATTAGGTGGTTCTAACCCCAAAGAGGAGGTGGCATCTCCAAGGTCAACCCCTCAATCAATACTTGTTAGCGTAAATGAGTGGCAATGGAGGGGAAAAGGCTTCATGGCCAAGTGCCATGGTAAAGGGGACCAGCTAATGGGAGTCCACATCTTGAGTGTATAGATGTAACGGAGGGCACAATTGTGGAGGCACGTGTTACCTTGCTCGGCCTGCTTTCTCTACCTCTCTAGTGCACCTTTTACTTCTTTTTAATGTTGTGTTTATTTTGAATGCATAGCTAAAGGGTTAGAGATTGCTCTTTATGATATATCATTTAATTTTACCACTTAAGATGAAACAATTTATCACTCATCAAGGTTGGGATACGCAAGGGTTCCTTTTGATGAAATGGAGTATGAAGTGCTCATGAGCTACGTGATGGCTAACGAGGAGGGTAGAGCTCATGCTAGGCTTTTGCCCACACGCTAATTTATGTCCTGGCCATCTTTTGCATTTTGATTTTCTTATTTTTCTTTCATTGTGTACATAATATGTTTTTCCAGTCTTTTAGCTACATCAAACTCCACAGCAATGTTTCCTGGCCCTACTCAAGAATGTGGATAAGTGGGTGCCAAATCCCCATGAACCAATGACAAGTTAGACCCAAAGAATGGAGATGGTATATAAGGGGTTTATACTGTGACATGGAAAGTGTCAAGTATGGTGTAAGGGAGAATGAACATTGTATATCCATCCAGGTATTCCAAGTAGTGCCCCTCCTATAACCTAGTGTTGCGAACATTGCAATTTTTTGAAGCGACGATTTTATTAGTCGATAAGATCAAGAGGTTTTTTCCAAATGAAAAAATTGTGATTTTATCGTAAAAATCACCAAAAAATCGCAAGTCGGTGCGAAAAAATCGTTGACGCGCAGAACAACTTTATAAAAGTTTTTTGTGGTTTTTTTATTTCATTTTGCAAACACAAGGCAAGTGAGAGAGCTAAGGTGGAGGAGAATGAATCTACAAGGGCGAGAGAGGAGAAAACTGAGGGTATTTAGGATCCCAAGCAAAGAAATTTCGATTTTGGACCAAGATTCTTTCGTAGACCGCAGATTTTAGGTATGGGCATCAAATTCGGCCCTATTTTTTTTTTGTTTTCTCCTTGTTTTTCCTTGGGTTTCAGTCACCCATATATTTTCCATGATTTTTCTAAGGCAGGGAGTGTGTTCTTTTGCCATTATTGTTTCCTTGAGTGGAGAGTGTTTTTTATTGTCAAAAATTCAAAATGCTAATTGTTAAATTTAATTTTTTTAATTCTTCTTATGCCCTAGGCTCTTACATTAAGAGTTCAACAAACACGCCAAGACATTTGTACCCTCTAAGGGAATATGGTGAACCCAATGGGGGTTTGATAGATCAAATTTGAGTTGCAGGTTGTATGGGAAGCATATGATAGGGTGAGTATTCCGCTTGAAATTCCACCTTGCACAAATTCGGGGACATGAAGTAGGACTTTTCCTAGGTGCAACTCCAAAAATCATCCGTAAAGCCCTCAAATCATTAGAGGATATGGAGTCAACCAAACTGAACAAGGAAGCTATGAAGACTCAAATGGAAAGAAGAGAAGTGGTGGTACGTGACCATGAGAGTGGTTCTTCTTCAACATCAACTTCTACAACCAACCCCACAGCTACTTCATCATTTTTTATTCCTAGAAGCACACCTCGTGCACAACCATCTATCAAGTCAACTCTTAAAAAAAGGAGAAGGGAGAAGCTAACAAGTTGGTGGGCAGGGGCTTTCTATGAAGTGATATTCCCTTCAGCAATGCCAGGAACAATCAATTTTACCAACCTATGTTTGATGTTATTGCTATTGTCGAACCGGGGTACAAAGCCCCTTCTTATGATGACTTGAGAGGACCTATTCTTCAAAATGAAAAGGTCGATTGCACTGCAACATTGGAGCAATTCAGGGCATCATGGGTACACACGGGATGCACTGTGATGTCAGATGGTTGCACTGATCAAAAGGGTAAAACCCTTATTAACTTCTTGGTTAATTGTCCCGAGGGGACAATGTTTATGAAATTTGTTGATGCATCTGCACATATCAAAGATGCATGATTATTATGTGATTTGTTGGATGTGCTCATTCAAGAGGTAGGTCCACAACATGTTGTCCAGGTCACAATAGACAATGCTACAAATTATGTTGTTGTTGGCATGATGCTTATGGAGAGGCATCCTATCTTGTTTTGCACAACTTGTGCTACACACTGCATTGACTTGATGTTGGAGGACATAAGAAAAATTCCCTTTGTCAGAGATATTGTTGAATCATCAAAAAGCATTACAAAATTTATATATAATCATGCATATGTGCTTCATTTAATGAGAACATTTACTAATAACAGGGAGTTGGTGCGCCCTGCTATTACACGGTTTGCCACTAGCTTCATATCTCTTCAATTTCTTTTGAATTCTATGTGGGATGTGAAGAAAATGTTTCTTTCAAAGGAGTGGTGTACTTTATCATTTAGCCGTAAACTAGAAAGAGAGGCCATATGCAATGTTTCTTTCAAAGGAGTGGTGTACTTATCATTTAGCCGTAAACAAGAAGGAGAGGCCATATGCAGGCTAGTTGCATACCAGGAAAGCTTTTGGGCAAGAACGCAGGTGTGTCCATTACTGAACCTTTGGGAAAGGTTCTTTGATTAGTTGATGGATACAAGTCCGTGTTAGTTTTTGTAGCATCGAACATGTTCTAGTCTCAAAACTTTGTGGAGAGGCTAAAACACAAGAGTTCTCCATAACCCATAAATCGTTTTTGGAAATTCCACCTAGAAGTATCTCAATTAGATTATTAGCCTATTTTTAAATATTTCCTAAGTCTAAACTTAGGAAAAGGGGTTAATTAATCATTATTAATTGAGAAAGGTGTGAATTATCTAGAAACTCAATTGGATCAATTCAAATATGATCTCAGTCATCGATTAAGGTTTAATCTTGGTCGTTGGAGTCCCAACTGGAGATTATAAGAGGAGGTCGATAGGTAGATGGAGAACATACACATTTGAGATCGATTTCCTTGAAGTTCGATTTTCCAGAGCATGGCAGCAGTTGTTGGAAGAGTTCGAGCCAAAGAAGGAAGTAGAGACAGAGGGGCAGGGGTAGTGAAGCCAAAGGAATATTTTCCAGATTCGGTGAGTACTTTGCAGAGAAGCCAAGCTTTTCTTCAAGAGGCTACATAGAGGCAGCGCATAAGCCTCAAAAGGGCAATTCGATTTTGCTGGAGGAGAAGACGTTTTCAATTCTAGAAGTCGGGGAAGAGTTTCCAAAAGGTCAGAGAAGCGTTTTCCTAGTCATCAGGAAGCAAGACAGGTATATTAGCAGTCGATTCAGGCAGCACTAGAGTGATGCAGAGCTTGTGCAGAACCAGTTGGATGGCTAGCTTTCCATTGGTAGTCAAGTGTCGGGATTGCTCAAAGTGAGGGTAATTTCCTTCAGGTAATTTTTGCCAGTTTTCGGCATCCAAATTGTACTCAGATTAATTCACTATTGCATAATTATAAAAACCCTTAGTTGTTGCACCAGTTCCCGAGTTGGGTTTTTCCGGGGACTTTTGTCCAAAAATAACTGTCAATTTTCATGTGTGCTAGCATATTTCTCAGTTTCCAGCGCTATTATTTTCCGCAGTAATTTTGTGAATATTGCAGTGTTTATTTCGTTCTCATCGTAGCAATACTGTTAAATTGGCAACTAGGGCCAAACTCCATGTGGGTCAGCTTATTTATGGCAGCTGATATTTTTATTGGATCCCTCTCATCGAGAGGTGTAGGATTGATCTAAAGATCAT
>APFE030463254.1:33877-73817 GCA_000404065.3 Pinus taeda | reverse complement strand
ATCCGATTCCGATAAGTATTTATGGAGATATGAATTTGTTTTGATTATGTAATTATTATCAAGCCGACCAGCACTTGAGTAGGCTCAGAAGCCCAATAGTCACGTCCATTCAACCTCTACGTTTTAGTATAAATAGAAGAGGACTTGAAGTCATTTGTCACACTCATATACTCTTCATGTGATCTCCTCCTCTCCACGTCTTTGGGTTTTTGGTGAAGGAGAGACACTAAGAGTATACACTGGCCTATGTAAGAATGATGCCCTAGATCTAAACGCAGCCATGGAAGAAGCCCTAGAAGCTGTCATGGAGAAGTATAATATGCAGCAAGAAGAAGGCTCATCATTCGGTCTACAATTGATGTGAAGGAGACTGTGCTTAGGGCAAAGAAAAGGAGACAAAGCTAGCCGCAGTCCTAGGAAGGGTGCCCTAGACGTAGTTAGGAAAACAGGCCAGCAAGTTTGAAGGGATGTTTTCAGGTAATCAAGTGCTAGAAGGAGGGCCGAAGCACCATGCTGGAGGGCCGCAATAGTAAGGGACTATTCTGGGTTAGTAAACGCAGAGATTCCTCCTAAAACAGGCCGTGTAAGGGACTGTTTTGTTGTGACTAGGTTGCAGGCCTGTAGGTGTTGTTTTGAGGATCAAACAAAGACCTGTAGGTGCCTCCTCAAACAGCGAGGTCACATAACTTGAAAGGAAGAGGAGGCCGCACAAATTGAAGGTGTGTTTTGGGCATGACTTGGATTGTTGTAGGTTACAATGGGAGCCCTAACCAGTGACCAAAACACTGCCCATAAACAGAAGTGCAAAGTATGGTAACTTGTGCTTTGACTTGTTTGATTGGAGAGGTCTCTTCATTGATGAGGAGATTTTATATACTGCCACATAGCAGCTGCAATAACATGTGGCAGCAATGGTGGGACAGCTGCAATAACGTGTGACAGCTATGGTACAATGGGACAGCTGCAATAACATGTGACAGCAATGGCTCAAAGGTCTGCTGGAAGGTGGAACTATAGCCTAGCTGCTTTGCTAGGCTGCAAGCCATAGCAAGCAGCTAAGTCTAATATACTTATTACTGCATGATGTATGGACAGCATGATGGTGCAACACAATCAGGGGCAGCAAATGGATGAGATGCAGAACGATGATAGGTGAAGGAGTCACCTTGAGAATCAGTTGAAGCAGAATGTCTTCAACTGATCTCATCATGATACGAAATGATCTATGCTAGATCTAGATAAGTCAAAGTATTGACTTCTGTTGTAAATGTACTCTCTCTCTCTTTCTCTGCTGAATTTTGAAGATAAAAGAAGATTTGATCAAAGGGTTTCCCCACACATTGTGGGGTTTGTCCCTGGCTCGCGCCATATCTTGTGTCCTCTTGTCTTGGCTTGTCTTCTGCGTTTTATATTTATGTTCTATCTGCAGTTTATCGTAATGATGATGTGATTGCTAACTGTGAAAATTTAAATAAATTGCTCTAGCATAGAACATACCTAAACTTAACAAATACACTGCTAATTTAATTAACAGTTAGAAGAAATAATACCAGTTGTTGCAATAAGAATTTCAGTAGTGAAATTTTCACATGATATCAGAGCGATTTTGATCAAGCGGGGAGCTCGGAAGTGAAAGGAATAAATCGTTTAGATTCAGAAGGAGTTTGGCAGTATGATTTCCATATTTACGCATAAGTTGGCTTAGCAGATCGAACTGTTGGGCATGGGATTCAATTTTCCCAATGCAGGTGGCAAGAAAAATGCACAGAGCCTAGGAGCAGTTCCAGCAAGCAGTAGAGAAGTTGGAAAGCAGTTCCAGTGAAGCAGATCAGGTTTTTGCTAAGCAAATTCCTTGCTTGGACACAAAAGGGTTTCGCAACAGCAGAATCAGCGTCAGGTGGAAGAGAAAAAGCACACAGAGGAAATTTCTCTCAAAGGGTTTCGAGTTTTAGAGACTCGATTTTCCAATTGCATATCGGCAATAGCTATGAGCAGATTTCCTCACTCCAGAAGGGAGTGCGAATAGCAGATCCAATAGCCAAGCAGAGGGAAAGAGGAAGATTTTTGACCAAATTTAGAGATGACCACAGCTAGGTTTACAGATCATAATAGGTTGGAGGGAGCCTCCAACTTTGTCATCTAGAATGCAGGGATGGCCTTCTTGTTGGATGAACATGGCCTGAACGCCTATGTGGACAATGTGGTAGTAGTACCCGAAGATGTCAATCAGCTCAAGGAGTACAGGAAGGAGATGGCGAAGGCGAAGTGATTGATCTTGGATGGAGTCCAGAAATGTACTCTCATATGTGGCGAAAAAAGGAACAGCCAAGGAAATGTGGGACGCTCTCGTCCAGCTATATTAGAACACTTCCGAGTAGAGGAAGATGTTCATGTAGGAGAAGTTGAGAAGCATCATGATGATGAAGGGTGAAGGCATTGACTCCTTCCTCACCAGGATTCAAGAGGTCCGAGATCAACTTGCAACGGTTGGGGAGGCACCTCAACCAACTGAGTGTGAAAATTCTATCACTGCAACATCTGATTTACTTTTCCTACTTATTCTTCAATAAGTTATTTATGAAATTCCTTCAATAAACATTAAAATAAATTATGCTGCAGATATCACACCATAATACAAAAACAAACACATGTACAAGAATCAACACATTGACACAGACGAACAATTGTTTCTAGGGAGACATAAAGAAAGAGAAAAAAATGGCAAAGTCGAGAGAAGCCGCGGCGGGTTTCGTTCCTGGATCTAGGGTTCCAGACCGCCCGTATTGCGCCGTCATAGTTCCAAAAATCTCACAAACCTGTGGTCTGATCAGGGCCCAAGTGGAAGTTTCCTCCCTCACAGTCGTTTTCCTCTGGCGAGAAGCTGATCTGTTGAAAGGTGAGGGTTTCTTTGTTTGGATACACAGAAAACGGGGGCAGGGGTCTATCTTTCCCTCATGGAAGCGGTGCAGTTCCAGGTTTTCTTTGCAGCTCGGATCCCGCAGATCTCCTCCAGCTTTTGGCTGGCTGCGGTGCCGTCAAGCCTGCCCAGGGTCGTTTTCCATTTTCTGTGGGGGAAGAGTGATGGCGCTTTCTGGGTTTTATGTGGGTTTCTTTCCACAGATCTGGGTGCCCTTTCTTTTGTGGTTGAGTTATGGCAGAGGGTGCGATCGGTCGGTCACTGGTTCTTATGTCCTCGACGCTCCCCTTGGACCCTAGATCGGATCCACAGCGGTGAAGGATCCCAACGAATCAAACCACAGACCCCCGTCAACATTGTTTTTTGACAGATCGCGCATGCAAACACCCGAGAACGCTCTCCTCGGTCTAGGAATACCTGACTGCGTCCATGGTGGTGTGCGGAGTATTCCAAATCCGATGCTCCATTTCGGTTCGCTGCGGGATCGATCAGCAACCCCAGGGCAAATTTTGAACGAAAAAGCTGTGGATCCAGAAAGGGGAAGGAGCTGTGATCTGTTTTCGCAGAGTTTTAAAGACCCCTCCCTCGATGCAGTGCATCAAGTTTTCCTCAGAACAACAGAAGGCAGGCATTTATGCCTACAGATCTGGGGAAGCATGAGGGTTTTGGAACTCAAAGAAAAAATCCAAGACAAACTGGGTATCCCAGTTGCCTTTCAAATCTTAATTTTTTCTGGGGTTTGTATGCAGGAACATCTCTCACTCCAGCATTACAGGGTAGCCCAGGATTCAACAATCACCCTCAACCATTGTTTGCGAGGTGGGTCAAAGGGTTCTTCATCAAAACCTACAGGCACATATCGTGATGCAGCCAAAGGGAAAGCTCCTCCAAAGGGGAAAGAACCTGCAGTAGTCAATACATCGCCGGGGCAGTATATAGTCGATCAAATACCAGAAAGCCCCTCCATCTCGCTGGATCTTCCAGAGGTACAATGCATTTTTTCAGATCTGGAAAAAAAAGCTGTTATTTGTAGATTTAACGGTTTCTGGCCTAAAACTGAGGCCTTGTATCAGTGGATCCACACGATCTGGACAAAAAAATGCCAGATCCACCTCTGCTTGAAGGGCTTCTTCATAGTAATATTCCATGAAGTCGAAGAAAAGGAAAAAATTCTCAATGAAGGTCCATGGTTCTGGGGCAGTGCGGGTTTATTTGTCACCCCATGGTTTCCAGATTTTGACGCAAACACCACGGTGGTATCAAGGATGCCAGTATGGGTACGATTGCATAACCTACCTTTACACTTTTGGCACTTCAAGACCTTAACAGCTATAGGGAATACCCTTGGAAAAATGTTAAAGATTGATACAGACAGACACTTAAAAGGAATTTTTACTTTTGCTAGGATATGCGTCGAGGTAGATCTCAGCCAAGGACTACCTGAAAGCATCTTCCTGAACTTTAACAATAATCATTGGAAACAACCTTTGGACTATGAGAATACAGCATTCAGGTGCAGGGGATGTCAACAAACAGGCCATTTGCTCAAAGCATGTCCCAGCAAGAGCAAGCCACAACAAAGGAAGCCCAGAGGATGGCAGAATTTAGATGAAGTATTAAAGAGGAGAACAGCACGAAAGAATGCCCCTTCGGTAACAGAAGAGGAAGAAACAGAGACAGAAGAGGATGATACCACCACAGAGGAAGCTGAAGTAGAAAACCAGAAGGAAAATACAGCAGCTAACAAGGATCCACAGCCACATACAAATCAGGTAGAGACCCAGAATGACAAAACAGAGATGACAAGCATGGATCAGAGCATAGGAGGCAACAAACGGCAACACCATTCTGATACATCAGATTCAGACAAAGAATCAGGACAGCTAAATGATTCATCTCAGTTAGTCATTGTTTCGACCGAACCCACTCTGGGTGAGTGGCGCAAGGTCGAAAAGAAAAAGGGGCGAAAAACTTGAAGCAAGAGTTTTGCTCAATGCTGGGGCATTTTTCTCCCTTTTTTTTCTTTCTCTCTCCTTTCTTTTCTCTTTCTCTCTGTTCGCGTTAGTCTTCTAACGTTGCGTCTGGGTGCGTCAGCACTAGTGCCCTTGTGGCAGCTGCAGTTGAAAGTGTAACTTTTCATTATATTTTTAATAAAAGGTTACTGATTTTTTTCTTTGGAAAAAAACACATTGACACAGATATTTTGGACAATAGTCCCCGGAAAAACCCAATGTGGGAAAACCAGTGCAGCAAGGGAGGATTTTATTATTCAGCAATTCTTCAGTACAACAAGATGCCAAACTGGCTTACCCACAGAGAGAAAAATTCTCCAATGCTTCTCCTAGTCCCAACGTCAGCTTGGCTAACCTCTGCGTGGCTCCCAAACACTCTACGTCAACCCCTGCTTGACTGCGTTAGCCCTGGGCCTCTCTGCGTCACCCACGCAGGCCCTCTAGTGACTGCGCAGTCTCCTGTTGCCTCTACGTCTGCCTGAAATGCTTTGTCTCTGCCTCTCCTACCTCAGCTTTGGTCTCCAATGGCTGATCCCTTCTCTCTGTTTCGTACTCGCTGCCTCTTGACTGCTCAGCAGACCACTAGTTCGAATTTCTCAACTAACCCCGCTCCAGAAATTGCACTGACTGGTCTCCCTCAGTGTGTCCTCCAAGTGACCCTCAAGCCTCCTCTTATACTTTTCTCCTTGACAAATCAACAGCCAAGATTAAGTCCCTAATCAACGTCTACGATTAACTCTGGCTTGATCCATGACATTTGGACCCTTCTAACACAGTTTTAAATTAATTCACATTAATATTTAATTTTCCCTAAGTTTAGACTTACGGACTCTATTAAAAATATTAATTATTTTAATATCTCCCAAACTATTTAGAATCTGCCCAAACCATTTCTGGGTATTGGAGATCTCATGTGCTTTAGCCTCTCCACCAATTTCCGTGGCTAGAGCACATCCGATGCTACCCCAAATCAACACTCCCTCTTAGCGAGGACTGTGCTCTAGTAATACTCCTCACTGAGTATCACCCTGATCATCTGGCATCAGTCACTGTGTTGATGCTAAGCCTCCCTGCCCAACATCCTTTGCACTGCTGCATCCTGTACTACTGCCCATGGCTCTGCTACTGCCACTACTGCATCTGTACGACAACTCCTTCTGCATCCGGGCTACTGTTGGTCCGTTTTCCCAACACTACAACTCCCCCTGTATCCGTGTTGTTATCACTCCCATTTTTGCTACTGAAACGAGTTCCTTACCATCCCCATCTTTTCCCTAAAGTAATCAAACTTTGTCCTTCCAAGGGCCTTGGTGAGGATGTCTGCCACCTATTCTCCTGTAGGAGTGTAGCTCAACTGTACAGCTCCTCGTTGGACACAATCCCTGATAAAGTGGCACCGGATATCAATATCCTTTGACCTATCATGAAACACTGGATTCTCAGAGAGCTTGATGCAACATTGATTATCGCACATGATCCTGATCGCCTCCATATTCCTTCAGAATAGGTTCACAAGCAATTTTCTAAGCCATATGGCCTCACACAAAGTTGTGCTTGCCGCAATATATTCTGCCTCAGATGAGCTCAGAGCCACGGACCTCTGTTTCCTACTACAACAGGAGGTCATTCCTGATCCAATGTTGAAACAGAACCCAAAGGTACTTTTCCGATCCACTGAACTTCCTGCCCAATTTGCATCAGTAAATCCACTCAATCTAATATCCTTACTCCTAGTGTACAAGAGTCCATAATCAATTGTTACCTGTAAATACCTCAGAACATGTTTGGCTGCTGCCTAGTGCGCCCTCTTCGGTTCCACCATGAACTGACTGAGGGTGTTGACAACGTAGCAAATGTCTAGCCTAGTATTGACCAAATACATCAGGGACCCTATGAGCTGCCTGTATAAGGTGGGATCAACATCCTTGTCTTCTGATGCATCAATCTTCTTCCAGTTGGTGATCATTGGAGTAGCCATGGGTCTACAGTCCTCCATCTTGAATCTCTTCAGTATTTCTGTAGCATATCTCCCTTGCCCAAGGAAGATCTCTCCCTTTTGTCGCCACACTTCCAACCCAGGAAATAATGCATTCGTCCCAAATCATCGAATTCTGTAGCTAGATTCTTCATGCAATCCCCGATGAGCCTGGATGATCCTGTCAAAAAAAGATCGTCCACATACAATACTAAGATTAGCAGCTCATTCTCTACAACCAGAGAGTAGAGATTTGGATCTTCGTCACTCTTGACAAATCCCATCTTCTGCAAGTAGCCATCGATTCAACCATCCCATGCTCTAGGTGCCTATTTCAGCGCATACAAGGCTTTCTTCAACCTGCATACATGAGACTTCTTCTCATGTATCTCAAAGCCCTCTGGTTGTTCAATGTATACCTCTTCTTCTATTACCCCGTTCAGAAAAGTCGTTTTAACATCCATCTGATGAATCTCCCATCGCATCTGAGCTACAAGAGATATCACGGTCCTAATAGATGTATACCTGGCTACCAGGGCGAAGGTGTCCTCGTAGTCAATTCCTTCTTTTTGAGCATACCCCTTAGCCACAAATCTGGCCTTGCATTTCTCAACACTGTCGTCTGCAGCATATTTGATCTTGTAGATCCATCTCAAACCTACCACTGATCTATCTTGAGGCCTTGGCACTACCTCTCAAACATGGTTCACCATTATGGAGTTGTACTCCTCTACCATCGCGTCTAGCCAAACCTGATGTTGAGATGCCTCCTTGAAACTGGCAGGCTCCCCATCCTGACCTACTAATGCCTGATATCTATCTGGTTGTTCTCGCTCCCACTTATTGTTTCTTGGCGCACCGATGAAGTCCTCTGCATCTCGCAAAATTTGATGAAGTTCCCTGCTAGTTCTTCCTTTGGCAGCAAGTGCTTCTGTTAGCTCCTCCTCACCCTGAGAATCTTCCTGACCCAAGGAAGAATTTTTTACTTTCATTGGTTGAAGAGGCTTAACCAGCGGCCCATCTTTTGACTGCTCCTTGAAAGACATCACGAAATTTTCTGAAAGCCCTGTCCTCCATGAACTTTACATCTTGTCAAACTACTACCTTCCTGCTCCCTGGAAGGTAGATTCTGTATGCCTTAGCGTTCTTGCTATAGCCCACCAGATATCCCTTTTCCGCAATTTGATCGAGCTTCTTCCTCTTTTCCTCTAGTATGTCGCAATATGCTAAACTCCCAAATATCCTGAAATGACTGACTTCAGGTGTCTTCCCTGTGAAAACATTTTCTGGAGTAATCTTGCCCAACACACGATGAGGGGTCCTATTCTGAACATAGACTGTTGTGTTGCATGCTTTCGCCCACAGGAATTTTGGCATATCCTGATCATACATCATGTCCCTAGTTGCTTCTATAATAGCCATGTTCTTTCTTTCTGCTACTCCATTCTGCTCCGGATTGTAGGGAGTTGTCCACTCTCTTACCCTCCTTAGCGCAAAAATCAGTGAAGTCCTTATTGACATACTCTCCACCATTATCTGAGCGCAAAACTTTTATTTTCTTCCCAGCCAGATTCTCCACTAGAGCCTTGAACTCTTTGAATCGACAGAAAACCTCGTCCTTGGTTTTTAGAAAATAAATCCAAGTTTTCCTTGAGTGGTCATCAATGAAGGTAAGGAAATACTCGGCACCATTGAGAGCTTTGATGGACATAGGTCCACAGATATCTGAGTGTATCAATCCTAGTACCCTCTTGGCCCTGTGTTTGCTCCTAGGAAATGCTACCTTGGCATACTTTCCTAGAGCGCATCCTCTGCATACATCATCTTGTTCTGTACTAATATCCGGAACTCCTGTTACAGTGCTCCTGAGAATTCTCAGAGCTCCATGGTGCAAATGACCCATTCTTCTGTGCCATAGTTCATTCAAGTCCTTGTCTCCAAGACTGCCTATTAGTGCCATTGGTGATTCTAATTGTAATCTATACAACCTGTTACTTTTGATCCCGATCTACACTTTCATTTTCTAGCTCAGGTGTTTGATGTATACCTTCTCCTTGATAAAGTAGACATCATAGCCCTTGCCTTGAAGTTGTGACACAGAATGTAAGTTCACCCCCAATCCTGGTACATGCAACGCATTTGTAGCACAGAACCGTTCTCCTGATTTTGTTTGAAAAACTATGGTACCCTTTCCTACAAGAGTACAATTTGCTTTGTTCCCCATGGTGATCTAAAAGTTCATCTTCTCTTCTCGATATTTTGAGAAACATTCCTTGATTTCTCGTCATATTCCATGAGGCTCCACTGTCTATATACCACACTTTTGATGATGCAGAACTAGTCATACAAGCCATTTCTTCTTCCAGCCTGGAAGCCAACATAGAGAAATCGAAGTCTCTTTCTGATCCGAATCGGATCCACAAAAGACTATCAAGAACTTTGACTGTATTAAGTTAAACAAATCTTTAATTAAATCCAAAACGGCATCAAAAACACCCTGAACCAGTGGCCATGGCAACCGGTGCGGAACGACGAGGACCTCGGTCAAAGCACGCTGACCGAGGCCCATGGAGACTGCGCATCAAAACAGCCCTTGGGAGCCCCGGATCGGGAAAATGAGGTGATTTTGATGCGCAATAAGCGCTTTGGGCAAACAGGGCCGAAATGGGGGAGCCTTAAGCACTCGGTCACATCGAGAGCCGGAGAACCGCGGGCAGAGAAGCAAAAGCGCTAAAGGACAAAGGCGGGACCCGCGCTCTGGAAAACTGGGGGTATTGATCGGGGTGCCCTTGAACAATAAGAGGTTTTGGAGGAGAGCGGAGCGATCCCACTCAGTGATCGACGCGTGGCAGCGGAGGTGAGAGAAAAACCGCCGTGATCGCGTGCTAACGGTCGACCAATTCAACCGCGCTCGACGTGCATATGACGCTGGATCTGGATGAGCCCAGATCGGACGGCTAAGATTGTGCCCGATGAAAGAAGCGGAATCGACAGGGAATAAGCTGCGATTTAAAAAGGATTTGGAATCCGTTTGACCGCCACGGTGGAGAAAGAACGTATCCACGACATAACCGAAGAAACGAGCCGACGAAGCATGCTGGCAACAATTAGATGGGGACACGTGGCACTCCCTGAGTGCTCATGCTGACGCCGAACAGGGAACGCCAAGCACAGCTGCACAAGGTGAATTGACGCAGGTGGGAGAGGAACCGAACAGGCATAGGGATCGAATGGTTAAAGCTATGAATGGAGACAGTCGAATGAGTTGAAGGATTTTGAGAGGAGTCCAAGCGACCAGAGAGACAGTGAATAGTGAACCCTGAGAGGAGAACTAAACACAGAGAACAATAAAGCCAAGCAGAAGACACAGAGGGCCGAGCTGACCACAGGCAGCGTCGAGCACCATAGAGCTTGAAGATTCAAGCCTTACCATAGAGGAATCTGTCTGGATTGAGCATCACAGTTGGCTCTTTCCACTGTAGACCGAAGGTTACAGAGCTGGTAGGAAGAACAAGAGTCTGTGTACTCTGAGTGGCTTGGGGAATCCAAGAACCACCCTGCCAAGCAAAATCTGCTATCAGGAGAACTCATATTGAGTCCCTGTAATGTAATTTCTCTGTTGTAAGACACAATAAAACAAGGCCACCACTGAAGCTGGACCAGAGACGTAGCCCTGGAGAATAGGGTGAACTCCTTATTAAAAACTGTTTGTCTTAGCGTTGCTTACTGTATTTCTCTGCTATCTTTCCATTTAAAATGTCTGTGTATTGGCAATCTGATCAATCCGTTGTTTCAATAACACAGAACACACACCAACACATGAGTCTGTAATACCTTTTGTTTAATAAATCTTCAACTGAGTTCACTCATAGGGTGATTATCAGATCACTTTCTCTTGTGCAATCTTCTAAAAATTTATGCCAGTCCCCTGACGTGGATGCCTCTGCATCATAGTCTCGACCCATAACTGATTTTCCCTTCCTGTCTCTGATTACTCCCTCTGATACCATGTGAAAATTCTATCACTGCAACATCTGATTTATTTTTCCTACTTATTCTTCAATAAGTTATTTATGAAATTCCTTCAATAACATTAAAATAAATTCTACTGCAGATATCACACCATAATACAGAAACAAACACGTGTACAAGAATCAACACATTGACACAAATATTTTGGACAATAGTCCACAGAAAAAACCTAATGTGGAAAATCGGTGCAGCAAGGGAGGATTTTATTATTCAACAATTCTTCAATACAACAGGGTGCCAAACTGGCTTACCCACAAAGAGAAAAATTCTCCAGCACTTCTCCTAATCCCAGCGTCAGCTTGGCTGACCTCTGCGTGACTCCCAAACACTCTGCGTCAACCCCTGCTTGACTACATCAGCCCTAGGCCTCTCTGCGTCACCCACGCAAGCCCTCGAGTGATTGCGCAATCTCCTGCTGCCTCTACGTCTGCCTAAAATGCCTTGCGTCTGCCTCTCTTGCCTCAGTGCTGGTCTCCAGTGGCTTATCCCTTCTCTTTGTTCAGTACTTGCTACCTCCTGACTGCTCACCAAACCACTAGTTCGAATTTCTCAACGAATCCTGCTCCAGAAATTGAACTGACTGGTCTCCCTCAGTGTGTCCTCCAAGTGACCCTCAAGCTTCCTCTTATACTTTTCTTGTTGGCAAATCAACAGCTGAAATTAAGTCCCTAATCAACGGCTAAGATTAAATCTGGCTTGATCCATGACATTTGGACCCTTCTAACACAGTTTTATATTAATTCACATTAATATTTAATTTTCCCTAAGTTTAGACTTAGGTACTCCATTAAAAATACTAATTATTTTAATATCTCCCAAACTGTTTAGAATCTGCCCAAACCATTTCTGGGTATCGAAGATCTCATGTGCTTTAGCCTCTCCACCAATTTTCGTGGCTAGAGCACATCCGATGCTACCACAAATCAACACAGAGCTTGTACGTTTGGCACTAAACAATACCATTTCTGGGTATCGGAGATCTCATGTGCTTTAGCCTCTCCACCAATTTTCTTGGCTAGAGCACATCCGATGCTACCCTAAATCAACACAGAGCTTGTACGTTTAACACTAAACAGTGTCTCAAAGGATTGGCAGGTGTTTGTCCAAAGTATCTTGCGCAAAGACACATTGCCTAGATGGGACAAGATGTGGTCCGACTTACAACAGGAGAAGAGTACGATCAGCAGAAGCAACAGTAAGGGCAAGAACAGTGAAGAGGAGAATGTGGCCCTAGCATCAAAAGTTCTCAGTCAAGGACAGGGGGAGAAGAAGAAGAAAAAGTACCTATCTAAGGTCAAGTGCTTCATGTAGCGAGCTTGGCCTACAGTACTAAGTGTTCTCATAGGAAGAAAAACAAGCAGGAGAAGCAGGACCACGTGGTAGCGTCTGCAAAGATAGACAAGTTGTCCTCCAAACTGGAGGAAGATTTTGCCATGGTTGCAGTTATACCTCTAGGAGTGAGGTGGGGAGATATGGAGCTATAGTCCTAGAGTTGCAGAGCTCTGGCAAGATCCATTGAGTTGTCCTCCTCATGGATCAGTGCCTTGCTACAGGGGCCCATAATATTCAGTGGCAGGATGGATCAGTGTCAGTGATGCAATCAAATTACCTAAGTGACAGTGGAAAAATAGTGGTCGTCAGGTGTTGAAGAGCACAGTGCACTGTTGGCAACAAAGCAGGTGGCTCAGTAGTAGCATAGATTCTTCAGTGGGCAATGTAGTGGCTAGTAGCAGTCACAACTCAGGAGACAGATGTAGCAGACACAATTGATTTAGTATTTAGGATGCCTCTCAGTTGTAGTTGTTACAGTTGCAACAGCAACAGTTGAGAGGGAGTTGCAGTGCAGATGTAGTGTTGGCAACAGCATAGCAGTGTCAGCAGCAGCACAAATGTAGCATTTGAGTTGCGCAGTGGTTGGTGGGTAGTGGCAGTCAATCATAGACTACGGTGGTCAGACATCAACAGCATGACAAAGGGTGATATAGAGACAAGGTGTTGTGACAGTGGCACAGCACTAGAACACCTTCCTTCCTAAGAGGGAGTGTTAGTTTTTGTAGCATCGGAGGCATTCTAGTCTCGAAACTTTTTGGAGAAGCTAAAACAAAGAGTTCTCCATAACCTAGAAATTTTTTCTGGAAATTCCACCTAGAAGTGTTTTAATTAGATTATTAGCCTATTTTTAAATATTCCTAAGTCTAAACTTAGGAAAAGGGATTAATTAATCAGTATTAATTGAGAAAGGTGTGAATCATCTAGAAACTCACTCGAATCGATCCAGATATGATCTCAGCCATTGATTAAGGTTTATTCTTGGTCGTTGGAGTCCCAACTGGAGATTATAAGAGGAGGTTGATAGATAGATGGAGAACATACACACTAGAGATCGATTTCCTTAGAGAATTCGATTTTCCATAGAGCAGCAACAATAGCCAGAAGAGTTCGAGCCAGAGAAGAAAGCAGAGACAAAGAGGGGCAGACACAGTGAAGCTAGAGGAAGATTTTCTAGATCCAGTGAGTACTTTGTAGACAGGGCGAGATTTTCTCCAGGAGGTTGCGCAAAGGCAACGCAGAAGACTCAAAAGGGAAGTTCGATTTTGTTGGAGGAGAAGATGTTTTCAGTTCCAGAAGTCGGGGAAGAGTTTTTAGAGGGCCGAAGAAGCATTTCCCCAGTCATCAATAGGAAGGACAGCTAGATTGGCAGTCGATTCAAGGAACAAATGTGGCAGGCAGCGCCAGAGTAACGCAGAGCCTACGCAAGCCTAGTTGGACAGCTAGTTTTTCAATGGCAGTCAAGTGTCGGGATTGCTCGGAGTGAGTAATTTCCCTCAGATAATTTTTGCTAGTATTTTCTCTACAAGATTGCCAGTTTTCAGCATCCAGATTGTACTCGGATTATTTCACTGCTGCATAATAATAAAAAGCCTTATTTGTTGCGCCGGTTTTCCCAATTTGGGTTTTTCTGGGGATTTTTGTCCAAAAATAACTGTGTCAAATTTCATGTGTGCTCGCATATTTCTCAGTTTCCAACGCTATTATTTCCGCAGCATTTTTGTGAAGATTGCAGTGTGTTTATTTCGTTGTTTTCGTAGCATTAAACTGTTAATTTAATTGACAGTTATAAGAAATAATACCAGTTGTTGCAATAAGATTTTGGTGGTAAAATTTTCACAATCCGCAATGGGCTACTTGTATGATGCCATGGATAGGGCCAAAGAATCCATTCGCAATTATTATGATGATAAAGGGGATGAGAGGTTTGAGAAACAACAACTGATATGGAGAGTGATTGATGAGGAATGGAAAAATACACTCCATCATCCCATTCATGGTCCAAGGATCTACTTGAACCCCACATTTTCGTACTCCTTTGGTTTCATATTTGATGCTAAGGTCATGGATGGATTCTTTACTTGTGTTTAGAAGATGGTGTCGTCTCCAACAGAACATGCAGAAATTTCTAAAGGAATGGAAATATACAGGATGGCAGGTGGCACATTTAACTTTGACATGGCTATGCAAGATAGGATGACCCAAATGCTAGGTAAGTTTTAGTTTGTTTCAAATCTCAATGTTTCTTCATACTTTGCTTCAACTTTCAAATTTCAATTTTTTTCTTATGTTTCTCTTATTTGTTGTAGATGCATAAGATGGTGTCATCTACAGCAAAACATGTAGAAATTTCTAAAGAAATGGAAATACAGGATGGCAGGTGGCACATTTAACTTTGACATGGTTATGCAAGATAGGATGACCCAAATGCTAGGTAAGCTCTAGTTTATTTCAAATCTCAATGTTTCTTCATACTTTGCTTCAACTTTCAAATTTCAATTTTTTTCTTATGTTTCTCTTATTTGTTGTAGATGCATGGTGGAGAAGCTATGGTGGCAGAGTACCCAATCTCCAAAAGCTTGCCATTCGAGTGCTCAACCAAACATATAGCTCTCTAGATGCGAGCACAACTAGACTGTTTTTGGAAAAATACATGCCAGGAAGTGCAACAAATTAAAATTTTCAAATCAATTTTTGAACATTCATTAAATAATAAAAATTATATCATTTATTATTTTTATAATTATTAATTTATAATTTATGACCCTCATATAAGTTGGAGTCCCAATCCCTTAACGACATGGTCTATGTCTACTACAATCTTCGATTATGGGTAAGACAACTTCAGAAGATGCCTCACATGTAGGCCATCTCATTGGATGGGATTGACACTACTATTGCATGGAGAGTTGAGGCCCAAAGGCCTGTCATGGAATCAGCCTTTGATTGGTTAGAGAAGGAGACAATGGAGGAGGTAGCAGTTGCAAAGGAGGAGGTGACACCACCTACTATGGTCACCAATAGAGGACATGGTATACCTCCTTCATCTCCTAGTTCTTTTGGAGGACATCAGAGCCCAATGCTAGCCCCAGGGCCTTCTTCATCTAGAGGGAAAGCTATTACATTTTCTCGCAAATGGGGCAAAGGAAATCATTAGTTCCTTAGTGGTTCATTTCATTGTATATGACTCGTGATATGAGATATATTATTATATTTTTTGTTGATATTTTGTGGCTGAGTCAAGATTCAGGGTTCAGGACATTATTCACTATTATGTGTAATGTAGCACTAGGCATATTACACATCTTATATATTAGTATTATTTTCATATTTATGTGTCAATGCATTTATTTTATGTTGTGGATGATTTAGATACTAAAAAAAATTGAAAAAAAATGAATATTTTTGTATTTTTTTAATTTTGTCGATATTTTGCCGATTTTTACGAATTCTTTTTCCAGACCCTAGTTGATTTTATCCTGATCACAATGTTCGCAACATAGAACCCTAAGATCTTAAGGAAGGTCCCATTGGACTGTGGCTAAATATTACCCCCTTGGTAAGGTGAGAGAACAGATTTACAGTCAAAATCTGTCAATCTTCCAGATCACCCCTTTATCCATACTAAATGCCTAAAACAAACTAGTATAAGCACCCAACTGCAAAATGATCACAGTACCTATTGAACAGCGGCCCACCTTCATTCAAGAGGAAATGTCGGATGATGGGAGGTGTGTGGTTGATGCTGATGGCAGAGGTATATGGCATATCATTAACAAGAAGTGAAGGTCAGGGGCTGTTGGCTAGCTGGCTGTCAAATGTAGGAAAAAAAATTCTCCTATGGGGTTACCCATTTTGGTGGGTAACAGGACCCACAGCAAACATTGAGCAGGCCTTGTTAAACTAGTCTTGAGATTGGAGTTTAAGGTACTTCAGTTACAACAAGATACAGGTCATCTTCAGGTTTGACAGGTTCAGATTCATTCCTCACATTTGATTGCAGTTAAAAAGTCAGCCATGATGGTGTAGCCACTATCCCTGATCATCCAAAATAGCAGCATGAGTTGAGCAGAAGGTAGGATTGGAAAATGAATAGATGGAGTTGTGTACATTATTAAAGGTATCAGAGTATTCTGAGACAAGGCATAAAAGAAGGAACTTTAGCAACCGTGTTCATGAAGAAAAGTCACCATGGGAGATTTGTATTTCTTAAAAATCATTACACATAGTTATCAGAGTATCCTGAGCACAAGACATAAAATAAGGAACGTCGGTAACCATGTTGGTGAAGAAAAGTTGCCATGAGATACTTGTATTTCTTAAAATCATTGGAAGTAAGTCATTTCTAGGAGTAAAGCATATCTGAGAAAAGGCCCTAGCACTTCCCACAAATAGTATCACAAGATCGCGTAAATTGGAATGATGAATTTTCATTTTTCAAATTTTCAAATTCTTTGCTATAGGATGCATCTGAGCCATGCTGTGGGTCTCTTGCTAAAACTGAATATCTATACTTACAAAACTGAACCTTCCAGCCCAATGTAAATAAGATGGGAAAAATCCCTTTTCAGCTCTCCTTATAGTTGAACATAAACCCACTTTAAAGCTTTCATCACTAAAATATAGATCCCATTTTCAACTCATCACCACTGATGGCTCTTTAATATCTCACAGTCAGCTTGCATTGGATATGCCTTACAAGTGACAATATAGATTTAGGTGACCTCCGTAAGATTTTAAATGAATTAGGATTTCATTTGCAGCTTTGACATGTTAGGAAATTTTAGTTGAAGTCCTCAATAGCAGTTTCAATATGGGATTGCAATATGGGCATCTAAGACCTCAGTTGACACCAAGAGTTTTCAAATTGTTTTTGTTTTTTTCCTAATTCCAAAATCCTCTGATGGACCATTCAAGAACACATCTTAATTTCTTTCTTCATCCAATAATATGACTTTGTAAGTCTGTGACTAAGGTAACAAATCTTCCAGTGGCAATGATTCCATGCTTTTTCACTCTCTGTGCAGAATTAATTATCAACAGCCAATTTGTTTCCACTTTAATTAGGAGATGTAATGCTGTGGGAAATGTCAGTGAGGATGCAAACTTCTCAAGCTTCACCTTACGTGAAGATGGTTTTATTGCAGGAAATAATATACCTTGAGATCAGAGATATAAACAGAAGAATAGACAGATAGATAGTTGTAGCAAAAATAAGGAAGTTCAATTTATTCACAGTTGAAATATATGGAACAAATTTACCAGACATGAACTCTAGAAACATAATGAAAGCCTCTAGACTGCATACCTATCATTCTCAATGGCTGAAAGAAATGGAATTCCCGATGGTGGCAGGATTTTAGAGAGAACAGTTGCATAGACGAAAACTATGAATGAGGAAGCTCCTGATATAATTAATACTAGTCCCCAGCAAACCGTACTTGATCCCGGTTGGAGAGGGCAAGCAGTAGATGAGTACAACTGAATGGTCCCTGAATTTGAGCCCATAATTTTTTATGCCTGCGTTGATTAAAACATGGAAACAAAGTCAGACATTTCACCATCAATCCCTATATTCCTTTTGGTATTTCATTGATATTGTTTTTACACTATACATGTTATTGATTGCAGAGTTATCTGACTCTTCTATAACTCTTGAGTCTTTCTGAGTTAACAAAATTATGAGTACTCACCCAAGGCTCTTCCCAGAAATTCTCAACTTGCTGAGACTAGCCCAGAAATCAGAAAACTTGCCAAGGCTTACGAGTCCAACATAAGACTCACAAGTCGGGCAAGTCCACAGGGCTGCAGGCCAGTAATGAAAAAAATAAATAAAGCATTGGAAAGAGTGGGAAAGGAAAAGAACTAAATCCCATAAAACAAAAAAAGATAATGTTACGATAATCATGATCGGAATTAAATTGGCGAGGCTCCAGAAAAGGAAAAATAAAAAAAAAAATGGGATAAAATCAGTAAAACTCAGCAAAATACAAAAAATGCGATTTTTTGGGAAAAAATCGCAAATTTTTTGATAAGATCACGCAATTTTGCAACACTGATCTGAAGAGAATTTGAGAAACATCTTTTAGTGGAATGGGTTATTCTTGGATGGAGATCTGTTGGAGAACATTTGTGTTTGCCAATAGGAGATTGAATCCAAGGTACCAAGCCATTGCATTGCAGTTTCGGATCTCTGGTTTTCTATTGCATTTTGTTTTTGGATAAGGTGTTTATCTGGTTATTTTAGTTTTTAGTTGCATTTGTGATTTCAGCCTTCATTTTCAATTTCAAACTTCAGACCTCTTTGTCTTGACTCTCCATGGCTCCTAGAAGACAAGTAGACCAAGCACGGGAACATGCTAATCTGAATTAATCCAAGACAAGGTGTTGAAGTGTAAATATTATAACCACCCTATAAGGGGGCATAAATGGGCTCAAATACCACCTAGCATGAATAAAAGCCCAAAATGTCATGGTTTGTGATCATTGCTCTGCAGAAGTTGCAGGCAAAAAGAAATTTGCTCTGTATACTGTTAGCCCTCATATTGTATGAGGGTTAACAAGTGTGATCTTCATTACACATACAGAAGGTGTTCATAGATGATGCTTCGGTTTTTTTGGCTTGAGATGGTGCATCATGGTGATGAATGACACTACACATTGTTGGTTTGTATGGTGGATTATTTGGTGCCTATTTCTCTTCATGCCTATACCTTTATGCTTAGTTCATGATAGTGACACAGTCATTGATGCTAATGGATAGCCTAACTACTGATATGGAGGAGATCAAAATTCTCCTTGGGTGATTATTATGGTTAATGGTTCAGCTTTTCATCTTCTTCACATTGCATTGGTACATCGTCATGGTATTATTGAGTTCTGGAAGCATCATCTCCAGTATCTATGAAATATCCATTGTTAAAATTTGGGTACCAGAGGACAAGTGGTTCCCTAAGGCTTTGATCTTTGGCCTAGGAAAAAATGTCCAAATTTATTTGTACTTTTCTCCTAAAGTGACTTTATAAGTGGTAAAGTCAATTTAATTTAAAAGCGGCTTTATAAGTGGTAAAGTTACATTCTAATTTAAAAGTGACTTTATAAGTGGTAAAGTTACATTCTAATTTAAAAGTGACTTTATTAAACTCAATGAAAAATTAGAAAGTGAAAAAGTGACTATGGAAATAAAAGGCTAAATGGGTCTTTATTTAAGTGGGTGAGTTAAAAAATAGAAAGTGAGAATTAAATGCACATTGATTTTCATCCCTAGATCTAAATGAATCTCAGCCATTAGATCTTAGGGTAACCCAAAAGGTCATTTAAAGAATAAAATGAGAAGAGAAGAGGAAAAGATCAATTCATTCTTTCATAAGCATTTGAGAAAAAGAGAAGAGAGAGCAAGGAGAATATTTCTGAGCGGCGAGGAAGTGAAGGAGAGCAGCAAGAAGACATTTCAACAAATCTGGACAGCAGCATTTGTTGGCACGCATCCCAAGGAAAAATCATATAGCGGGAGAAAGGCACAGAAATCAAGGAAGAGGGACAGCAATTTCTGGGCACATTTTTCGAGGCTGGCCATACAGCATTTAATGTTGTTTTATTGCTGTAAAAATTTATGTTTTGGCTGTTTGCTGATTGGCACGATTTTCGAGGTGGAGTTCAAGCACAGAAATCGAGATAAGTTGTAATTTTTGGTTGCTAGAATTTTTACAGTGTATTTCAGTTTCTCTGTAAAAGCATTTTCAAAAATAAAAAACAGCTCTCAAACTAGTTTTCCCCAAAAGTTGTAGGGGGTTTTCCAGGGTCACATTGACCAAAAATCACTACGTTAGTTTCTGTGCGTGGCTATCATAATTTTGCTGTGTTTTATTTCTGCAATTTTAGCAGTTGTGAAATCTCTAAATTTGTGTTTTCAAAAAATATTATCATTTCCAGATTTTAGAATTTTTATCATGCTTGGATTTAAAACTAAATGCATGGAGTGATAAGCAAAACTAATAACCAAAGTGGGGGTTGAAATTTCTTCATCCGTTTTGTTGACCACTACGTGTCAACTACCCATAGCAGTACACCCCCTTTTCTTCGCAAAAGGGATAGCGCTTGATTGACGTGTCCGTGCCATTCGACTGTCATCATCAACCCAATCTTGTTATGTTGTAAACCCAGTCTGCATGTGTAAATTGTAAATAATCTAAGCAGATCTGAGTCATTTATGTAAACTGCCTAGGTGGACCTAATTTTCTAGTGATAATCTACGTTCCGGAAGGTTTTTTGTCTCACCGATCCATGATCGGCAGAGTTTTCCTTCAGTTTAACCCCAAAGCCGGAATGAATTTTGTCATGAGAATCTTAGGGGAATCCTAGTGCATTGATCTGCTAGATTATATTTGGTCGCAGCACTGGGTGGTCTATGAGGGTCTATGTCAAATGGGTTTTCCCTCTTGAGATGTAAAATTGTAAAAGTCATAATGTAAAGTGTCTTGAAGGTTAGAAAATGTTTTAATCCCCTCATGAGTCCTAAGTCCTAGGTCCTAGGTGATTTTTCCAAAGACTAAGTTCGAGGATCCAAAAATTAAAATAAAAATATAAAATATAAAAAAGATATAAAAATCTCAAAAAACATAAAAAGTAGCCTTTAGACCTTCTATTTTGTTATATATAGTTTAGAATTTTATTTAGATTTAAAAGTTTCATTTATTTAGACTTTAGTTAGCTTAGTCTTGTTTTATTTGAAAATATTTTGCCAGATTCAGTCTTGGCTCAAGGATTTGTCATGTTTGCGATATATCTTTTCTGTTGAGGCTAAAATTTTGATGTGAGTTTAATATTTATCATTTTTTATGTGGTTAAACATGCTTAATTGTTCATTTGAAGATTAGCGATGTGAAAGTGGTAACTGGTCAGCATTTAAATTTTATGATCATTTAAAACATTTAATTTTTCTTGAAGTTTAATTGTTGGATCATCGTTAAAGCATTGTAAATTTACTAGATATCTTGCATTGCTTGGGTTATTTTAAATGATTGTTAATGGTGGAATTACAAAGTTCATATTTCTGCAGCATTTGATAAACAATTATTTAATCATTAACTCCATAAGGCACTGGTCTATTAACTTAATAAAATCAATTAAGTGCTTGTTTCCCCTCGTGTCTCCCAACCCAAGCGGTCCAAAGTTGGTCATTTATTGTCCCATAGGGTCTATCCCCCTTAGCCGCGGGAGACAGGCTTAAACGGAGAGATCGGGGATCGGAATGACAGCCCCCGGTCTTAGCGTTGTCGTGACAATTTGTGCGACAACATTTTCTAGCGTCGTTGTCATGGAAATTTTATTCTCAGTGTTTCAACGACAATCATCCTTCTCATTTCTTATCTTTTCATCTGGCCCGGCAACGCCAACATTTTTTGGCGTCGTTGCCGGGGACAAAGTTTTTTCTTTCCCTGACATTTTAGCGACATTCATCTTCTCATTTCTCATCATTCTTTCATTTTTCTCATCTCTCATTTGAGCTGGCAGATTCAATATTTTTTGGCATCATTTGGATCTTATCTTTTGTCATATCAGCGACTGCTCTTCCGTTCGTTTCTTGTTTGGGTGGTGACTCAATTTTATTTCTTTTATTTTATCCAGACAAGAAGCCTCTCTCATATCAGCTTGTTTGTTGCTTTTCGGATCCTAGAATTAGATTCATTGTTCAAGTGGCGACTCCACTTCTTTCATCTCTTGAACAAAGATCTATTTCTATCATCCATTTGGTCCTTCATTATTCATCATGGATTATTCGTTTAAACCATGTCATTTTACTGATGATCTCCATGATATTCCGGAAGTGGCCATTTCTAAATTACCTTTGTTCTCAAGTGGTGATCTAGTCGTTGTTAAAAGGCATCTAGGCTTGTTTACTCGTATAATGATCATATATTGTAGACCTCCTCAGTATAATTATGAAGATGTCAAAATGCGTCTTTTTGTCCTTTTTTTAGAGGGTGATGCTTTGAATTGGTTTGACAATTGTCCTGATAATTCTTTCACTTTTTTACAAGACATTGTCAATGCTTTTAAAGATATATATCGTGATCCAGATAGCTCGCCTTGTGCCCCTAAAATTGTGCAAAAGAATGAAAGTAATCTTATAAAAAGTCCAACTGTCGATGAAAGATTTCAAGACAATTCTTCATATCAAAATGTGCCATCCACCTGTACCATTGCAGATCAAATCCATGATAGTGGAAAAGCAAGGACAAATTGTAAAAACAGTGTTGACAATGAAAAGGAAGATCAGAAGCAAATTATACAAGAACTAATGCGGTTGGTAAAAAATATGGAGATCAATCAAACTAATTACGCCAATGATGTGAGAACTTTATGCACCCACTTGGAAAAACGTAATAAGGAGATGGAGATCATGAAAATTAAACACTCTGATTACATAACCGACATGCAAAGTCAACATGCTAAGGACATTGAGGCCATGAAAACTAATCATGACACAGAAATTAGTTTTATGCAATGCAAGTTATCAGGCTTAGAGGAAAATATGACCACCATGAAAGCTAATCATGATAAGGAAATTAATATTATGCAAAATAAATTATTAACTATGGATGAAGAAATGACTATCATGGCGTTCGATCATAATAATCAGTTGGCTACCATGCAAGCAAATCATAAGGAAGAGATAAACTCTATACAGCATTGCTTGATGACCATAAAGGCAAAGAACGATAAAGTAATAAAAGATATGGAAGAAGACCATGCCAGGGAAATCAGTGCCATAAAGGTTGAACACTCTAGTCAGATAGATGGCATTAAAATATAGGTTCAGAAATTTCAACAATGGTCAAAGGATGAAAGAAACCAAGGAACGTCAATAAATCAAGAGCTCCAACAAGCTCCATCTTATTATGAGGTCCTTTGTGCCATTGAAAAGTGGATAATTGAAGGTGACCTGGATAAAAGGGAAATTAATAATCAGGTTGATGCTCACACGGTTAATCCACCAGTGATAAAAGATCAAGTTATAACTCATGGCACTTGTGAGATTGATCCATCATCCTTGACAGGGCAGATGCAGAAAGAAGAAAGACATGTCACGCATATCTTACATACTTCATCTGATAGCTTTGAAGCAGAAAGTTCCACGTCATCAGTGATACAGCCTGCCTCAAAAAAAAAACGCAAAAGAAAGAGAACGAGAAGAAGATTTGATGCATCAGATGGCCGCGAGTAGCTTGATTTTCGAATAGGAAAAAGTCCTACCGTATGCAGAATTGGACATGGCACATCCGATAAGCAACCGACAGATCTGCCTGAAAGCAAGCAAATGCTCAGTATACATTATATTGAACACATCTGATGCCATTGGGCATCCTCTGTATTTCTGACCCTACTCTTTGTTTTTTTTTCAGCATTTTCATTTATGTTTTAGGATTAGATTTACTTTTCTAGATAGTTAATAAATGAAGAGATTATATCTTTCATGTGCTTTATGTTATATGATGAGTTTTTGGACGGACGCTACTTATATTTTGTTGTGTGTTGCATGGATGCAGATTCTGGATTCCCACATTCCTACAGTGCAGCAACGTGTCCCCAAGTGGAGCTAGATGTTGACCACTACGTGTCAACTACCCATAGCAATACACCCCCTTTTCTTCGCAAAAGGGATAGCGCTTGATTGACGTGCCCGTGCCATTCGACTGTCATCATCAACCCAATCTTGTTATGTTGTAAACCCAGTCTGCATGTGTAAATTGTAAATAATCTTAGCAGATCTAAGTCATTTATGTAAATTGCCTAGGTGGACCTAATTTTCTAGTGATAATCTACGTTCCGGAAGGTTTTTTGTCCCACCGTCCATGATCTGCAAAGTTTTCCTTCCGCCTAACCCCAAAGCCGGAATGAATTTTGTCATTAGAATCTTAGGGGAATCCTAGTGCCTTGATCTGCTAGATTATATTTGGTCGTAGAACTATGTGGTCTATGAGGGTCTATGTCAAATGGGTTTTCCCCCTTGAGATGTAAAATTGTAAAAGTCATGATGTAAAGTGTCTTGAGGGTTAGAAAATGTTTTAATCCCCTCATGAGTCCTAAGTCCTTAGGTCCGCGGTGATTTTTCCAAAGGCTAAGTTCGAGGATCCAAAATTTAAAAAAATATATAAATAAAATATAAAATATAAAAAAGATATAAAAATCTCAAAAAACATAAAAAGTAGCCTTTAGACCTTCTATTTTGTTATATATAGTTTAGAATTTTATTTAGATTTAAAAGTTACATTTATTTAAACTTTAGTTAGCTTAGCCTTGTTTTATTTGAAAATATAAAAATATTTTGAAAATATTTTGCCAGATTCAATCTTGGCTCAAGCATTTGTCATGTTTGCGATATATCTTTTCTACTAAGGGTAAAATTTTGATGTGAGTTTAATATTTATCATTTTTAATGCAGTTAAATATGCTTAATTGTTCATTTGAAGATTAGCTATGTGAAAGTGGTAACTGGTCAGCATTTAAATTTTATGATCATTTAAAGCATTTAATTTTTCTTGAACTTTAATTGTTGGATCATCGTTAAAGCATTGTGAATTTACTAGATATCTTGCATTGCTTGGGTTATTTGATAAACGATTGTTAATGGTGGAATTATAAAGTTCATATTTCTGCAGCATTTGATAAACAATTATTTAATCATTAACTCCATAAGGCATTGGTCTATTAACTTAATAAAATCAATTAAGTGTTTGTTTCTCCTCGTGTCTCCCAATCCAACCGGTCCACAGTTGGTCATCTATTGTCCCATAGGATCTACCCCCCTTAGCCGCGGGAGACAGGCTTAAACGGAAAGATCAGGGATTAGGGTGACAGCCCCAAGTCTGAGCGTTGTCATGACAATCTGTGCGACAACACGTTGCATTGAACACCCTCAAGAAAAAATCAAGTCTTGGCCTTAAAATAAAGTTACTAAATGGTGTAGGACAAACCTTTTGTTCCCTTGGTGCTATTTTCCTCACTAATTTTGTGATAATGACAGTCTTATTTCATTGAATATTACCTCAAAGCATCACCCTAATAATCAGCGACAGAAAAGTACCAAGAAGTATAGTGAAAAGCCTTTGTAGGATCCCAGCATGTTTGTGTAAAGATTGTCTCAAAATTCGTACAGAAGAACAAGATGCATGAGATGATGAAATTTCTGTCTATGTATTAGGACTACTCATGCATGGTTAAGCCAAAATTGCAGATTTAGACTTCAAAGGGGCATATGTGGTCCTTTGCGAAGAGGTTGGGAAAATTTTCAAAGTCCAATTGGCACCTGCAAATTTTAGTGTGGGCTTAAACCAATCATCGATGCAGAGTTTGGATCATACCAATGACGGTATGCAGAGTGAGGTATCAATGATGAATTCAAGCAAAAAGCCATGACGATGACTTAGGTAAGTGAAGTCAATTCTGACAGCAAGCAACACTTCACTAATTCAAAGCCTGACTGAAGAAATCTAGGAATTCAGTTGTTCGTACATTCCCTTCAATGGCAGCTACTACATCAACTCTGAGTAGGGGCTTCCTAATTAATCAATGAATGAATTGAATTAATTTACAATGAGCAGTAAAGCTCAATAAATAATACAATTGTATTTACAGAAACAGCAAGTTTCTACTAAGAAAGTAGAAACAGCGAGTTTCTACTAAGAATATAGAAACAGCAAGTTTCTAACAAGAAATTGGTAATTACAATGATAGATGAGCATTAAACACTAAAATAGCATTATTCTAATACCCTCCCTTAATGCTCAATCGATTTACAACACATATAGACGCTCTGAATTTTACAAACTTATCAGGACCAAGATGCTTGGTGAATATGTCTGCTGGCTGCTCCGTTGTGGGAACATACAGCGACTGAATGGATCCATCTTCAACAAGCTGTCGAATGTAGTGACAATGAGTTTCCACATGCTTTGTTCATTCATGGAAGACTGGATTCTTGGCGAGTTTGAGCACTCCCTGATTATCACAGAACAAGGGAGTAGGACCTGCCTGAGAAACATGCATATCCGCAAGCATACGTCGAAGCCAAACTGCCACGCAAGATGCCTTAACTGCTCCCCGATACTCTGCTTCTGTCGAGGAGAGAGCCACTGCCTGCTGCTTCTTACTAGCCCATGTGACAGCGTCGGATCCCAGACTAAACACATACCCGGCTGTAGATTTACGGTCATCAACCGAAACAGCCCAGTCTGAATCTGTGTAACCACTAAGCGTAGGATCTGAACTCTGAGTGTACAGAAGTCCATAATCAGGGGTGCCTCCTACATAACGCAGCACACACTTTGCTGCTATCCAATGATCAGCCTTAGGAGCTGACATGAAGCGTGAAATGTAGTTCACTGCAAAATTGATATCAGGTCAAGTGGCAGTAAGGTAGATGAGGCTGCCCACTAACTGCCTGAATAAAGTTTCATCCACAAGTGGTGAGGATGACTGAGCTGAAAGTTTGAGCCCTAGTTCCATAGGAGTCGTGGTAGGCTTGCAATCCTGCATTCTGAACCTATCCATAAGATTTCTGGCATACTTGGACTGAGAGAGAAAGATGTTGTTCTCAGTCTGCCAGACTTCCACCCCTAAACAGTAATGAAGAAATCCCAAATCTGTCATATCAAAAGTGTTGCACAAATCCTGTTTGATCCCATGGATCAAATGTGTTGAACTGCCAGTAATGATAAGATCATCCACATACACAACCACAAATAGAATATCATCACCAGTATGTTTGATATACAGGTTTGCATCAGATGGACTCCGCTGAAAACCATGATCTGTTAGGTGCTTATCAATTTTCATGTACCAAGCCCGAGGGGCTTGTTTTAGACCATAGAGTGCTTTGACTAATCTACAACTTTCTGTTCTTGACTGGCAACCTTGAATCCTCGAGGTTGCGCCATGTAGACTTCTTCCTATAATTCGCCATTCAGAAAAGCACTCTTTACATCCATCTGATGGACTTTCCAACTGAACTGAGCTGCTAAGGCAAGGACAAGCCATATGGTACTCATCTTGGTTGTAGGAGCAAAGGTCTCCTCATAGTCTATGCCTTTCTTCTATGAGAATCCTCGAGCAACAAGGCGAGCCTTATACTTGTCAAGGGTCCCGTTAGCTTTGTATTTCACTTTATACACCCATTTGCAGCTAATGGGCTTCTTACCTGTAGGAAGATTAGAAAGGGTCCAAGTGTGATTCTTCTGAAGACTCTGAAATTCTGCTTCCATAGCCTGTTCCCACTCAGGTATACCCTTAGCCTCTGAATAGGTTTGAGGCTCAAAAACACTGTGTAAGTTAGCCATAAGAGCAAAATTTATTGTAGGTTGTTGTTTGCTCTTATTTTGGGAAGTTCTACCTTTAAGGAGCTCATTATCCCGGAGATCACCAATAGTTTTAGCCCACCATTTAGGCCGGAGAGTAAAAGAACCAATATCAGGAGTGGGTGGAGGAGGCTCAAGAACAACAAGAGCAGTAAGAGGAGGATTATTTTCGAAGGAAGCTCAGGTAGTGCATCATTAAATACTAATGCTGCATCATCCCTCCCATCATGTGGACCTAACGGAAGAAGAACACTGTGAGGCTGATCCTCAGAACACTGCTCAGAAGGAGGAGACTGAAAGAATCCTTTGTCTTCCTCAAACACTACATCTCGACTGAAGCTAAGACGACCAGTGTCTATATCTATCCGCCTATAGACCTTGTGGTGATCACTGTACCCTGTCAGCATGAGTTTCTGGCTTTTGGAATCCAACTTAGAGCGCTTAGCAGCTAGAATCTAAACATATGCAACCGAGCCAAACCCTTTGAGGTGACTGATCTGAGCCTTACGGCCAGACCAAACCTCTTCTGGAGTCTTCCCCTTAACAGCCTGAGTAGGTGATCGGTTAAGAAGATAGACAGCAGTAAACACTGCTTCAACCCAAAATTTGTTCGGAACACTCCTGTGTTGTAACATGGAACGAGCCATTTCAACAACCGTACGGTTGCGACGTTTGACAACACTGTTCTGCTGAGGAGTGTAGGGTGTAGTTAACTGGCGTTTGATGCCATGGGTATCACAGAAGTTGGAGAAAGCAGAACAAAATTCCCCCCGCGCCCCCTCCCCCGTTATTAATCCTAAGAGTTACAATATTACAGCCAAACTCTTTTTCAACTAAGGACTTAAACTTCTGAAAGATACTAAATACATCAGATTTGTGTTTTAGAAAGTACACCCACATCTTTCTACTGAAATCATCTACAATAAGTAAAAAATATTTGCAACCAGTAACTGAAGATGTATTCATAGGACCACAAATATCAGCATGAATTAACTAGAGTACTTTAGATGTGCGCCAAGATTCTCCATCCTTGAATGAAGACCAATGTTGCTTGCCAGCTTGACAGGCGCCGCACACTCCCAACTGCTGAGTCTGAATATCAAGTAACCCTTACACAAGTCCCTCCTCAGAGAGCTAAGAGAGATACTGAATGTTTAGATGCCCATATTGCTGATGCCACAGAGTGTTGATGGGAGAAACACGAGCTACTAGAGCCACTTCTAGAGAATCATTAGAGTTAAGGAGCCTGTATAGACCATGATCCTCTAGGCCAACAGCAACCGTAAGACGAGTCTCCCTGTCAATAATGGAGCACTTGTGCGCACTAAACACTACATCAAGTTGAGGAGAGTTCCTCATAATCTGGCTGACAAACAGCAGATTAATTTCCATACCAGGAACATAGTACACATTCAGGAAGATGAGTGTGCGCCCACCAGACTGGATCTGAACTGTACCTCTGCCGACCACTGTGTACTCCACCTCCGCCGAATACCACGGAATCACTGAAAGGTGAGAAGTCAATAAATCAGTCACGCCTATGAGAAAAATGACGTGATGCACCAGAGTCAATGTACCAGGCAGAAGACGGGGCATGATCTGAGGACCTCTTAGCCATAAAGGCGTAAAAGGCAAATTCCTTCTGCTCAGAATGTTCTGCAACATTCGTTGTCTGATGAGACCCTCCCTGTTTCTTTTATTTAGAAGCAATCCTCTGTCGACAATCTTTCTTCATGTGGCCGAACTTGTGACAGTAATTACCTTGCACATTTTTTCTCTTAGCGGATTTAGACAGCTGAGAAGAACCTTTCTGCTAAAAGGACTGAGAGGACTGATATTTGGCAGCAAAAGCATTTTCTGACGAGGCTAATGAAGCACCACTACCAAACTGTTGTTTCCAACGATCCTGCTGCAAGAGTTTGGTGCATAACTCCGGAAACTTCAGATCAGCATTAGTGGCAATAATGTTGAGTGTTTCTATGAAGTGTTCATAAGATTTCGGTAGACTTTTCAAAGTAATGACTACCATATCTTCTTCCTCCATGGTCCGACCAATGGCTTCGAGCTGATCTCGAATGTCTTTAATCTTGTTAAGATGTTCTTGTAAAGACATATGTTTGTCCATCATGATGGAGAACAACTAATTCTTTAAAAAGAAAGCTCTGCTCTTGTCGGATGTCTCATGCAGTTCCTTCAAATGTTGCCAGATTTCGGTAGCTGTCTTGCCGGAAGGAATCTGTGGTAATTGATCATCAGTCACAAAGAATTTGAGAAGCATAACAGCCTCTCGATTTCGACCATCAAATTTATCTTGATCGGCATCAGTTGCACTAGGACGGAGCACTTTGCCCAAAACAAAGCTGGTCAAGGCGCCTATATTCAAAAATGGTCAACATTCTCTGTTTCCAGATACTATAATTGGTGCCATTAAAGCATTGATTGCCTTCCAACATCAGATTGGTTAGCGAGGCCATCTGCACATTTCCCAAGACACGCAAAACAACAAAGGAGTCTGGCACAAATTTTAATGCAGATGCCAGCTGATCCGGACAAAATCTAATAGGGGTTGGAGACAAAATTCAAATCCGCTGACTCGAAAAATCGAGGCACGGAAAACAATGCACCCAGAAACTTCTGATGACTACCCAGTTGAGATATCACAAAACCCACATCAAATCGAAAATCGGAAAACAAAAAAAATCGACAAATGAAAAAAAGGAAGGTAAAATACCTTGGGTGATAAAAACGAGCCACGAAAAAAATCACGTGACTTTCATTTGTGACTTTCAAATGAAGGCAGAAGGACCATTGTGGTGATAGTATCACTGCAGCACACAACTTCTCCTCGGCGTTATGTACACTCATTCCCGATAAATCCTTGTAACACGCAGACAGCGATAGCACTCACGTCCTCAACCACGCGGACAGCAACACCCACGTAGCAGCGATCCAATGCCTTTGAGACTGTGCGTTGGCACTTTCGAAGATGAAACCCTCAAAGCAACGCCAAAAGATCGAACAAGCCGTTAAAACTTCAAGAAACAGAGACGCTAAGAAAACCCAATGCACAGGCCAATAGATAAAGTCAGGCCTCTGTTATCAAGCTGACAGTTTCGACGCAAACTCCTTGCAGAGAGCCTTTGAATAGAATGGGATGATGAAATATATATAGGAATGAACATTCTGGAAGTTCACTCATGAAGATATCCTGGCAGCTTCCAAGCTTAATCGTAAGCCCGGCAGCTTCCTCACACGGTCAATCACAGCGGAACTCGCAGGGGCAAAGAGAAAATCCTAGATCGATTTGGATCTCAGAAAAAATGCCGAAGACTGATCCAACGCTCGTAGCGAACGAAGAATTTTGGTTTTGTTTGACTTGAATAAGCAACGTTGGTCTTAGAGAATTAACGTGCGGGAAGCGTCGGACGTGCCTACGTTTACTGGTTAGCGTCGAACGTGCAGGGTGTGGGTATTAGCACTTCTTAGCTACTAGATCCCATACAAGAAAACAGCAAAAGACAATAGGGATCCGAATGGATAGAACGCCTTGCAGCTTCCTTGCCGTCGTATTCGGAAATATCCTTCAAATGTCGTCATCGATTTCCTCGCACTGAGCAAATTCGTCCTCCTTTGCTCTAATTCTTTCTACCCTAGCAAATGATGAAACTCGGTGCCGGAAAAAATGATGAACTCAGCCCTTGCGAATACCATAAACCAATGAGATATTTTCTGGCTTGACGCCGAGCACGGTGCTGCCGACCCAACACTACACGGACAATTTTGGTATGGAAAACCCTCAGAAAAACTGCAGCTCATAAATTATGATGCCTGGTAAAAAATTTCAGACTCCTAGAGAGCTATTTCGAAATGAAGCAAAATTTTGCAAACAATGAAAAATTATTTCGAGAAAATACCCAAGCTTTGATACCATAATCAATGAATGAATTGAACTAATTTACAATGAGCAGTAAAGCTCAATAAATAATACAACTGTATTTACAGAAACAACAAGTTTCTACTAAGAAAGTAGACACAGCTAGTTTCTACTAAGAATATAGAAACAGCAAGTTTCTAACAAGAAACTGCTAATTACAATCATAGATGAGCATTAAACACTAAAATAGCATTATTCTAATACTAATTGGATAGGAAGGATGTTGTAATACAAAATCTGGGGAAGGAGTTCCAGGGCATCAAAAGGGCGTCGCCTAGGTAGCAAAGGTGTTACAGTAGCTCACCAATTTGTAATATGTCGTACAACATTTACTTCAGTTTTTGGAATACTGAATAAAGGCTCAGTAAGTGAATCAAGATTCTCTAACATGAGTAATGGAAAATAAGATTCCCAAAAATAGGAGGTGTGTCTTTGGGATTATCACCTGTGATAGGAGAAATATGAGGTTGTGATTCACTGGTTATATGCTTAAAGGTTTGTCCACATGAAGATTGATTATTGCTACCAGCCATACATCTCAATGGCCCTCCTTTAGCACCAAATTCAATTGATGCAGGCAAAGTGCCCTTTAACAAACAGGGTTACTCCTTGATATGAAATCCCAATCAAACCTAACACTGTTTGGTGTAGAAGACCTAGCTGGATTGTGACCCAACTACCATTCCTGGTAATGAATGAGTATGGTGTGATTGATATGCAAAATGCAGAATGCAATATGAACTAAATCTAGATATTGTGTTAGACTATGAGTCCCTAGACAATCACAAAGTCCAAAAACACAAATGTCATTCTTATTTTGATAAGGTGTTGTGATGATCCACTAATGAATTGTCAATATGATCTAGATATAGATCTAGAAAATCTAGAAGATCAATTGATATATTATAAATTCGCATGTTGAGATCAATACAATACAACACAATGGAATTAGGCCTTTTCCACCAAAAAAAAAGGTTACGAAATAACATTTCTTAAGAGGATAATGTTGTAACAAGATTTAAATATTGAAAATTTTGGTAGATCTTTTTTAAAGGTAATTGTAAGCTAGTGTGATTGCAAAGGAGGGGTTTTTATCTTAGCTCATACATGGCTCATCACATGTATGAGGGTTATACTTAGCTTTCAATTCAGTGCAAGCAAAAAATGGTTACAAAACTAGTTGAAGACTTGTTGTCAAAGCATTTTCAAAGAGAGTATGTTGAATGTTGAAGCCCTATCTTTGAATATCATTGTAATCGCAACAAAGAAATCCTTTAATAGAATTTTATTTTTTGTACTTCTTGCTCTGGACCACCCCGAAATTGAATAAGGGGATCTAAGGACAGTTGTTCTTGGAGATCAAAGTTCAAGTTATTGTAAAACCAAAGTCAAGTCAGTCATCAAATTCAAGATTGTAATCGAACTTCAAGGTGCATGATCAGTAGTACCCGACACCCTTAAGTAACATTAAAAAAAAAAAGCGTGAACGAGCGAGCGAGTACAAGCGAGTGTGACAAGCGAGTCAAGCAAAAAATGGGTAAAGGATGAAAACGCCCACTAGTTGCCTCTCAAGAAATTACAGATTTGCAAGAGTGCAACCATGAATTGCACAGTAAAATTAAGGTACTTGGGTGGAAATTACAGCAAAATCAAACCATAATTGATCAAATGGCTAACACACTAGCAGTTGTGAAAGATCTTCAAAAAGAAATAGATATGAAGGACCAATTGCTTGACGCTCTTCAGGCTAAATTAAGAGAAAAACGGGATTAGATTGATGATATGATTGATGCAACATCTACAGTGAAAGAAGATATAATTTTTGATACAAAAGACCTAATAGAAAAGGTTAATGCATGCTGTGATACAAATGATTTCTTCCAGACAAATAATGCAAGTTGTGGCACAGAAGAGCTAATAAAGCAAAGTGATGCAACATGTGATACAGAGGACCTTAATCAAAGGTTTGATGCAAGCAAGTGATACAGTTGAACTAATAACAAAAGTTAATAGAATCAAACCAAATCTAATCTTATTCGTCGATTAGAGATTTAATCTCGGTCGTTGAAGGACCAACGAGAAAAGTATAAGAGGAGGCTTGAGGGTCAGTTGAAGAACACACCAAAGTGATCAGTCATTCATTTGCTAGAGTGGGGTTGCTAAGCAAAAGTGAATCAGTGATCAGCAACGAGGGGCAGTGAGTATTGGACAAAGAGGCAGAGAGAGTACTGAGAGACTAGCACAACAGCAGGAAGAGCAGGAGCAACAACCAGTTCAGGCCACGAAGAGGCCAAAGGGACTGCATCATCCACGCAGAGGCTACTAGAGTGACACAAAGGGTCCCAGAGGTTGCGCAGTGCCTCCAAGGGCTGAAGCAGAGGGTCTTGGGGCTGACGCAAGATAGCAGGAGGCTGACGCAGAGGCTAGAAGGGCCAATGTTGAGCTTCAAAGTGGCCAGAGAGGGTTTCAAGGGACAGGTTTTCTAAATACATGTTTCCGAATATAGAGGTATTGCTGTAGTGTATTTTTCTCTGTCGGGTGAGCCGGTTAGGCACCCAGATGTACTCAAGGAAATACTGCATAATAATATACCCTTAGAATAGCTGCACCAACTTTCCCGCATTGGGTTTTTTCCGAGGACATTTGTCCAAAAATAACGGTGTCACTTGTGAGCTTGTTTTCTTTCAGTTGTTGATCTGTAGATGTTGTGACTGTATAGTGTTTATTTCGGTATTTAAATGTATTAAATAACTTGTTCGAATTTAAACAAGTAGAAGAAATAAACCAGCAGAATACAGATTAATTTTCTAACAGATAGACTTAGAAAATTCAACACAGGGAAGCATAGGAAGAAGGGAAGACGTTCCACTACGTTTGGCTGATAATCCTCATCGCACTAGTTGCATGGAAAGAACCAGAAGACTCACAATTTCCATTTGTTGAGGTGGATATTTGTGAAGCAGCGAGGTATGCCTCCCTCTGGTTTACTAAGGAGTCGACACAGGCAACAAAGAATAGGATTTTCTTTGTGGCGATGTCAATGGATCTACACATGGTCGTGAATTAACATCCAAGGCTGTCACCTAGTTTATATAAGCAGTATTGTCACATTGTGGACTTAAAAGCGGACTTCCATAGATCCTATGTGAAGGCAATGAAGGACTCGACTAGGACATGACACCCAATGCCATACTTAGTAACCGAAAATGATTTGCTCGCGTAGTACAGCGCTGGCCAGAAGAATGGATGACTCCACCCAGTGGAGTAGTTGGAACAGAGAAGGGTACCCCGCAGGATGCAGGTACAACTGGGAAGGATGCAAAGATAGAAACAGAGGAAATAGAGTATGAGCATGAGGAACCCCTCAGTGATGCAAGAGTATCAGAGGAATCACCTTTTATTATCAAGAGGAGAGTACCAACAACTATGGCGGGCAAGAGTAAAAAGAAAAAAGCAGATAAGTTCAAGGGCGTAGTACCGCTTGTCCTCACTAATGGGGACATTGACGAGATTACAGAGAAGGTATAGGAGATCACAGTGGAGACCTGGGACAGAATTGACGATCGCTATAAAGCGATCTTGGCTAAGGTACAACAGGGCATTGCAGAGTTGAAGTCGTTGCCACAAACAGCGAAACAACCAAAACAAATAACTCAACCACTACAAGTAGAGCGAAGAATAGAGACACAATTCGGCGTTAGAATTTTGCAGGTGCCAGCTGGGGCACTACAGTTCGACACACCAGAGGACAAAGAACGAGCCGAAGCGTGGAAGACCATCAACATGAATATTGTTGCGCTGCCCATTCAGGTGTTGCACGAATTCCATCAAAGTTTAACAACCGAGTTGCAAGAGCGAGAACAACGAACCTTGGTGTTGACGATGCAAGGGGAAAAGGAGAAAGCTATGCGGAAGGAGCTGGAGCAGGTGGCTAAGGAAAGAGACGATGCATGGAAGTGACGACAGCAATTGGAAAAAGCCATCAAAGATACATGCAGCACAGTCCCGGACGTGAAGGTCCATGAGGAGGAACCACCAGCAGAGAAGGTCGCGAAGCTCGCCCTCGCAATCAAGGAATCAAAGAATACACTCCCAAAGATTAAATTTGAGTATGAAGTGCAGATATCAGAGCTGCAAATAAGGCTACAGCCAACCACGCCACCAGAAGTGTGGAAGCAGAGGCAGAAAGACTTAAAAGCAGCATTAAAATGCATCTCTGACACAGAGGTGGACTGCGAGAAACTACTAGATGACACGATGCAGATTTGGACCTCACTGCAGGAGGATCCAAACATCCAGAAGATCGAGGGGAAGTCCAAATGAAGCAGAAGTAGCACAATGAGATCTTGGCAGCTGTGAAGATCCTACCAGTGTTACAGAGGCTCATCAGTGTTACCGAAGGAAAGAACCTCCAAAAGCAGATAGATCATCTTCGAAGGAAGGAGCAAATTTTGTAAGAGAGGACTCAGCCATGGCAGGAAGACGCCCCTCCAACTTCCTCAAGCAGTGGCCGAAAGGCTCAAAGAGTTGAAGAAAAGGGAGACAAAAATACTCCAAAAGGTTGTTGGCCTAACTACAGAGGCATTGCTGGAGGAGGTGCGCCAAGAGGAGAAACAAATGGCAGACAGAGTCCAGTAGTATAATGCAATCGGCAATGGAAATGCAGCAAAAATCAAGGGAATTGTAGCTAAATGACTCAAGACGAGTCACGGGTGAGTGTTGGGGGCTGTTGGGTGCAGCCCAACTTGGTCAAATTTTGGTCAAAGACTCCGCATTTTGAGGAGCGGGGTGCATAGAACTGGCAAAGTTCTATTCATCGCACAGTGTTTAGGGGCTTTGGGGTGTGTCAAAGCCCCTTATTTTGTAAAGGGTATCGCGTATTAGTCCATTGTTTTATCGGATCCATGATATGTGGACCATGGTCTTGTAGTAAGGAAACCTATATAAGGAAGTGTAATACTTTGTCGAAAAGGAAGCATAGATAGAATTCATAGATTGATCATAATTTCTATCTTGAGTCTGTGTTGGGGAAGGCTCCACAACTGAGTGCGCAGAGGCCTTGGAAGAGTCTACAGCTAAGTGCATAGACCACTTGCTGCTAAGTGAGCAGGTTAGAGAAGTATATGCATGTAAGATCTTTATTAATAAAGAAGAAGTTTTGGTGAAGTATTGTGCGTCTTTCTGTGTTCATTATTTGTTGTTATATATATCATCATGCATGCTTTTTACTGAACTCTACGAAATAATAAATGTTATACCGTTCTCTATTATGTTTATGTGTTAAGTACCAATCTGTGAAGTTAACCATCAGCGAGAAGTTATTCATGTATGCGAAGTTGTAGATAGATATAAGACATAAGTGAACACACGGGTGTCGTAGCGCAGATTTCCCTCTGGCTGGAGAAACCTAGTTCTGCAACCTCTCATAACCGCTCCGAATGAGACTGCAATCTGCTTGCAGGTCGTTGCCGAAAGGGCCAGTGGTTGAGGGTTTTGTCGATGCGCAGTACACTCTGAACCTACGTCAAGCCCCCTTAAACCAACAAGAGGTCGAATGATCAATAATGCATGTCATTGGGCCTTAGAGGAGGCCTAATGAAGTCCATAGGTGCCAAAATGTGAAATAGGACTCCCGAAGCAGTGGACAAGGGGGTGGCCCCTTGTTTTCCAAGTAATAAACTTGTGCTCCCAAGTGGGTGTAGGGGCACACAAGTGTCCTCATGGGTTTCCAAACAAATCAAAGGTGCTTGCAGACCATCTGCAAGGGCTTGGATGATGTTATAAGTGATGCCACATCACCATACAAGTCCTGGGTCATCTGCCAAGTGCATAATGTGACTGTGGGGCCGGCTAGGCATGGTGAACCAGGTGCATCTTCCTCATCCAATAGGTGAACCATGAGCGATCCCTGAATGACTATGGATCCATGGAATGGTACTTGCAGTTGTGGAGGCCCATGGCTCTCTACACGCACCCTACATGTGACAATGTAGCCCTCTAGAGGGTTAAGACCCCGTATAGGGAGACTAAACCCAAAATGAAGACCATCTGCAATCCTGCATAAGATCCAATGCATCCCTGTACCTTCCAACATATCAAGTCATTAAAGAAATCAAGTAAAAGAGTTTACAAACCATGGAAAACAAGTGGACACTTCATAACGGCATGCCCATCCATAGTGCGCTTTGGCATGTGATAATGTCTCTAAGCTCCAAGATGAGTTAACCAATCATCCTATTAGGTGGTTTCTGCTTCTAAAGGGGGTGATATGTCCATGGTACACCTGTCAAATGGTAGTGCCATGTGATACAATGATGGAATGGAGTAGGGGACAGAGGGAAACAACCTTGGTCACATCCCATGGCACAAGGGTAGTTAATAAAAGGTAGGCCCACACTTGGGTAAATAATGTGTAGGAGGGAGCATTCGTGGTACATGAGTTACCCTGGCCTTAGTTTTTCCACCCTTCTTTGAATGTGTTTTGCCTTTTATGATTTTCTTTGGTTAACTACTCAAGGCTCAAAGGAATGAGAGCATGATGTGCAAAGTATAGAAGTGGACACCCCCTTTTAAGGTGAGGCAGTTCATCGCCCACCAAGGGTTGGGACAATCATGGGTTCCTGAACGATGAAGAAGACTCATCTAAGGCCTCTAGGAACCAGGGTGATGGCCAAGGAAGGGGAAGAGCTCATGTAATGGCTTTGCCCACATGCTAAATGTGTTTGTCTCAGCCATCTTTTGCATTTTGTGGTAAAATTTCCTGTTGAATGTGGCCAATTAAGCTTTTTCTTTTCTTTTTAACTGCATCAACCTCTAGGGCATCATTCTAGGTCCGACCGAAGATGTGGGCAAGGGGAGGGGATGGTTGACCCTATGTGGACCTAGTGGAGGAATGTGGACCCAGGTGTGAGAAGTGATGAAAGGGGTTCTAATGAGCAAAAGGGGAGTGATATATGTGAAACGGGGATCAAGATCACGCATCCAAAATTGGGGTTTCCTATGTAATACCATCCCAGAAGCCCAGACACCGTAAAAGATATCCCACAAGACTAGGGTTCAAGATTAACATCCTAAAAGAGATCTAGGGGACAAGAGCACAGACCTAGTCCACTCTTTCCGCTAAATCCCCCCATTAGTCCATGCCCAAAAGTTTCCATAATGAGTAAACTAAAATACTCAATTACCAAATGACAAGGCATACCTTTAGGTTTGGGAGCCCACCTTCAAACATAGGATCATGACAGATAGATGAGGGACCACATGGTTGGCTCAGGAGGTGAAGAAATGACACAACAAGCTAGTTGGTGGTTGCAAAGGGTTGTTGGTTGCCGACTAAGGACCATCATGGAGAAGAAAATTTACCGTAGGGATATCACCCACAAAATGGTGGGTAACATTTGGCTCCAACTGGGACATGATCTCTCCGAAAAGTGGGCAAAGCTACTCCGAACAGGAGGTCATGAGAACACCAACAATCTCTTGGTCACCGTAGACTTGTTACCTACACATATCAAAGACTAAACCCACAGGGCAGCATGTTTCTATGGTGTCTTATGATCACCCATGCTTAGTGTTAGGGTGTAAAATCAACAGAAAAATAAATATGCAAATTTTATCTAAAAGTAACTACTCTACCATGAGAAATATCATGTGATGTTAGTTCTAATGAGGAAATGAGCATGCAATGCATCCTACCCTAACATATAGTAAGGTCAATACTAAGTGTAATCATAAAGCCAGTGCAACCAACATATCATCATATCAATATACATATGCCTGCCAGTATGATTACTCATATAGAAAATCCCAAAGCGAACGTGGACACAATCACATGGAGGATGAAGCGGATGGGAGGTGGGAAAATGTGATCTCCATTAGAGCCAAAAGGAAACCCTAGGAGAAGGAGAATATGCCAATCTAGAAGTGTGGAGCTTTCCCTCTAAGTACACAATGATGGAATGGAAGATTACTCTCAAGAACTCCTTATCACAATCATTATTTATAATATTATGCTTTGTAGATGCCACAAGGTTGTGATGAGAGGGGAACGAAGGGTGAGGGAAAGGAGTGCAACAAATAAGTTGCTCAAGGTGATGGTTACATTGGAGAGGGGAGGTCATGGAGTGATCAAAACCCTGAGGGTGTGTCCAAGGATGTAATGTATAATCAATGATGGGAGGGGCTCTTCCTCGACACTATACTTGGAAGGGGGAAAGGAACCACGATCTGTTAGGCCCCTATACTGCTAGTGTAACCCTTTATTGTTATTAGTACAACCCACTTATTATATTGATGTACCCATGTAGTGCCCATATTGTTACTATTGTGCCCCATAGAAGCCCACTATTGTTATTATTGTGCCCTTACATTATTATTGTTATGTAG